>OX155961.1:7125427-7218137 GCA_944548615.1 Micropterix aruncella | reverse complement strand
TAACGAATAGCTGCATTTATTTTTAATCTTTAGCAAACATTACATACAAGCAAGTAGGCAAAGAGTTATTGGCAATTATGCAATTTTAAAATAACTAATTTTATTAATATCTTATATAATTGATCCAAAAGTAAACAACCATCAAATTGTTATCATGCAGTATAAACACATTTACCTAAAATTCATCGGAATACAAATTATTATAAAAGTTGAATAAATTCCAACATCAGCAGGCATGCTGTTTAAGCGGCACAATGAAATTATTGGCATTTGAAGTGCAATCTCCATTTCACTCCCGTAAAACCTAGACTCGAAACATGTGAAGATTGAATTAAAATAAACAAGAATCTTTAAAATCTTAAACAGAAACAACATTCAACAAAAATGCATATTTTACAATGACAAAAAGCGAAAATTTAAATTAATAAATGTGAAACATGCCAGGCGAATGGTTTGCAAATTACTCGGCTAAAAGAGTAAAAGAAAAAAAGCGGTGCGACCAAATCAAAGCGTCGGGTGTTCGATGACTTTTCCGAGAATGATAAGCCATTGGTTACGGAAAAAAAAAATGATTAAACAAAACACTTCGCACGATGCAATGACAGTATACTCTCTATGGATTGTCTATGATCACTTACGAGTAATTGTTGCAGGCCCTGCTGTTGCTGTTGCTGCAATTTACGAAAATTTTGGATAAATTGCCGATTTCGAAATCAGGGCTGGTTAGGATACTTTTTTATAAACATTTAAATAGTGAAAAACGTAGAACAAGCTTTATTTTTATATCGTATTTTAACATTTACGAGGTGTAGCTATTAAAAAACTGGATTAGTACTATAAAATCTTTTATTTTCTTTCACAATTTGAACACTATTACCTACTAGCTGACCCGGCGAACTTCGTACCGCCTAACAGTCAATAAATGTCGTTTTACAGAATTTTATGAAAGTAATAAAATGAATACAAAAGAAATATTAAGCTCACTACTTTATTAAGATAATAACGAAAAAAGAAATATAAAAGTACAAAAATTAAACATATCAATTGCGTGTCAGCAGGACATGATTGAATTAAACTATTTACATATTGTGCAGCATGGGATGCACTCGGTTTAATTATCTTCATTGAAGCACCTTGTTATATACAACATTTTTTGTTTTTTTATCAGACGCAAGAACAAATAAAGCGGATGATTTGACGTACAACTACCAATGAGAAAAACACGGATTTACATTTTGTATGGGAAAATGTTTTTTCTTTTATTTTAAATTTTCGTCAATTTTCGTTTGTATTAGTTATTCTGCTATTCGGGACGGAAACAAATGCTACAAATCGAAAACCATTAAAATCGGTCCAGCCGTTCTCGAGTTAAGTGTTCGAACAAGCCCGACTTTGTTTTATGTATATAGATATACACCATTATCAGCTATATACTTCCCACCACAATCCTTACACCGCTCTAAACAAATTTTACATTGGTCAAAGCAATTCTGTAAATTATTTTCTGAAAGCATGTTCATGTACTCTATTTCTTATTCTTACACCTTTTACTGCCACAAATCTGGTTTCACTTTAGTGCCGATTTGATCTTGGATGATAGAAAAGTCACACAGGGCAAGATCTAAATAGAGTGAATGATCACAGAGACCCATGCTTGGGCAAAAAAAAAAATAGTGCAGTGTTGCGGAGCACTGTCCTGATGAAACTTCCTTGACTTTGTAACAGAAATCCTTTTTTTCTGGGCGTTTGTCATATGCTTTATATGGATAGTTAGTTTTCAGGGTTTTTATTTTGGTTGTTCATGTCCAAAAAGTGTACTTTACAATCTTCCTGACCTAACTCAAAAATCTGACAGTAGTTTGTTTACCTTTCCAGGTCAGTGTTGCAATGTTAACAATAACAATCAAATCCCTAAGTCATTCGTAAATTCTAGATAATTATTAAAATAAATTCTAATTAAAGATTAAAACATTGCATAAAATAACACTTTTATTATGACTTTTTGGCAGAAAGTCTATAATTTATTCCATCATAAATTACAACTATTGTTTTAGTTGGTTGGCTATGCTGGCGGATATTTCCTCCTTCCAGCGACAAGATGGCGAGAGTGACATGCGCTACTTGTTCGAGCTGGGAGAATGAAAGTAATTTAAGGGATACGGCCCTTACGGTATATGGATTTTGGTGCAGCTCCTGGCATTGAATTACGCTTTCGTTTCTTCGATTTTTTTATGGAAACCGCATTTGCTATGGTTTTATTTAAATACTATGTGTGTGTACTAGATTACTAATTTTCTTGGAGGAATAACCCAGATTTAAGGCGAACCGGTCTCGAAGTACCCATTGTGTGGGGTTTTAAAAGAATTTTGTGTTAAATGAGAGTCACAACATAAAAAATTGCTTTTCCTACAATGCTAAAACTGAAATTAGTTCAAGCGAAAGAGATAGAGCAATACGTTAGAGCGGAACATACAACGAACAATCGTCGATAAAAACTACCTGTCGAACTTATACTCGTCCGAATAAATTTGAACACATTGCGTGCGGTAGATTCAGATGCATTATCTTTGTGGGTAGTTTTAATGCGAAAAAGTGACAACCGTTCATTACACATTCTGCTCTAGCGTATTGCCCCGTCTCGTTCACACAAACTAATTTCTGATTTTAGTTCACGAAGAAACGCAATCGAGCTCAATATATTGTTTAATTCTGCACTAAGTTTTGTTTGTTTTATTTGGGGGAATCTGCCTTGAGGCTAGACGAGTAGAAAGAAGTTTTTGGATACCTACACCTGAGTCTTTTGGTTTGAATTGTAATTTTTTTAGGTTGTTTCTTATTTTTATTTCCAAATTGGTGGTGCCCAATAAAGTTTTTGTTTCTCTTATGTAAATTCCCGTTATACCTTGTTTTTCCACACTTCAGGTCATCGTCTTCTTACTCGTTTACAAGGAATAGTCAAGACATATTGACGTGTTGCTTTTGAACATGTTTCCCACGGAGTACAGATGTAAGGTCTACTTTGAACGACGGTCATGGCCCAATCGTGTGGACGTGATCTTTAAGTGAGAAATCCGGCCAAAATTGGTAGTAAGGGCGTGAAGTCGGCCCACGTTCATTTCCCAGTGCCTCACGGGCTTGTCGGTGGAGCTACACAGAGAACTGCCTTTCTTTGCTAAGTCTTTACGTTCACCAAATTGGAGATAGACCTGATGTCGTTAAAACTACCTCGGATGACGGATTTGCCCGTTGTGTTAACAGCCTCAGATGCCCTTTGTGTTGACAGCCTCAGATGCCTATTGTGTTGACATCCTCAGAGGCCCGTTGTGTTTACAGCCTCAGATGCAAACAGCATCGATGTTTTTTTTGGAATCACAACTGAATTCATTACTGACTGAAGTATGACTATGCCAATCAATTGTATGACGGGTGTTACACATTCAATCTGGCATCAGTTCTGCCCGCGACCTTGACCATGAACTGACTGATGGACTGATAGAAATTATCAAAATGTTTGAAAATCCATCAGTTCAGTCCATCAGTCAACGCAATAAACAATCATTTTCCCGTCAGTCTGACCAACGTCACGGACTGAACTGATGCCAGATTGAACGAGAACACTTTTAAGTCTTTTGTGATAGTGCTTTATTGCCAAAAGTTGAACGGAGCGATAATATGATTGTTGTTGAGTTAGGCCTTTCCTAAAATTCTGATAAATTATGCAACGAAAATATTCATGTGACATTACCATATTTTTTTACAAAATTGTGATAAATTTGTAAACAAACTATTTGGTCAATTGTAAGCCGCCACTGTTTTCACAATAAAAAAAAGTCAAATTTTACGAAAACAGAAAGGAAACCGCTCAACAGCAGCACCTAGTGTTTGTTTGTAAAAACTTAAAAGGAGACCTACGTTCTGTTTGACCTGAACGTCCTCACTTTATATCTGCAGAAAGATCAGTCCGGTTTTTTAAATAGCCACACCTCTTTTTGAAAGAGAGGAGGAAAATTAAAACGACATTGCCAGCTGAGCTAAGCAACAAATGAGAAGCAAAGCCTTCAAGGGAGAAAGAGAGAGAGAGATAGAAAAGATGCTTACCCCAATGATTGCGTTAAGTTCGGTCATCGTGACTTGTTTGGCCCGTTCCACCGCGGATGCGACTTGCTGCTGATGCTCTTGCGCCAGGAACGGCAGCACTTGCCCGATGATTGCATTCAGTCTCTTAGCTATTTCCGTCTGCTTGTGCATTTCTACATTCAGCCCGTACGACATTTCATAATACTGAAAAAAAAATCTGATTGATAAACAGTATAATATACTTTCCCAAATTTCGACCTGATGAAGCGGCAAACGTATGTCGCTTCATCAAGACGAAATTTGACTGAATGACCTTAACCACTACTTAAAAGGTTCAGATGTTTAAAAATTCTACCAGATTAAAAAACAGAGGTTTCTAACTATCAACATTCTAAATTTCAAATTGAAACGAAATCTCTCAGGTGCTACTGAATTAATTTCCATACTTGGAATTTAATTATTACTGGAACAAACACGCAAGTTGAATACGCTTAGCAACGGACAATTGTCTTTTTTTAGAATATGCAGCCACTTCGCGCGGTTCAGTTTTTAATTAGTAACATCCTTGTAGTTAATGAATCGTTACAACGAAATAAGAAACTTTTGATTTAAAAAAAAATAAAAAAAACAAAATCATTATTTTTGACAAATTTGTAAATCCCATATATTGAAGAAAAGTTTAAAAAGTGTTGAACGCGATGCGCCATTAAACGGTAGCTAAAATATCGCTATTAAACAATATTAGCGATATTATACCTACCGCTAGATAGCGCATCATGCTCATAGCTTTTTATACTGTTTAAAAAAAAAAAAAAAAATACTTTTATTCAATTGTTATTGCCAAAAAAAATATCAAAAGTTGCTTAGTTCGTTCTACTGATTCATCCACTACTCAATTTAAACCACTAATATTTCAATTAAAAAAATGGTGGTACGCGAACGCACAAGCTAACTACTGTGCAACAGTCATATTTTACACAGTTGAATGCAGGATGAATTAATCATACCACAACTGTGACAATAATCAGAATCATAATAATCAGCGATTATTTTTCGAAATAATCAGTATCGTAATCGGTAAATCAATAATCGTTGCATCCCTAGTTTGTAAAATAATAATCCATAGGGTAGTCAAGTGGTACCCAACCGGTGGTCTGCGAACAAACAGGGGTCCGCGAGAACTAAATCTAGGTCCGCGAAACAAAGTTCGAAAGACTCACCCCAAGACTCTGCCGGCAAGCAGACAACCCCCCGCGCGCACGTGCCAAACCTCCTAAACACCCTAAACACCCCTCCCCTCCACCCCTTTACTTCAAGCCCAACCCTCCAACCCTCTCCCCCCGCCCCTTCCACCTACCCCTCCGCCCCTTTCTCCTCCCCTCCCCTCCACATCCCACCCTCCACATCCCACCCTCCGCCATACTGCCCCCACCAAAACACCGCCCTTAACCTCCCTCCCTCAACCCCCCACACCACTCATCCCTTTTACTCCCACCCAACCACACCCCACTCTAACCCCCTCAATGCACCTTCCTTTCCACCCTAGCCCCTCCCCTAAATCCAACCCCCCCAAAATCCCCACCCCCCCCAAAGCTACTTTTGCATCCTAAGCACTTGGGTATCTATTAAAGCACTCTAGATAAGGCGGGATAGGATATTTTTTGTCCGGAAATTTATACATCCTTACTTGGTCTATTTTCATTCTAGATAAGGCAGAATAGGAACCCGCGGCAGAAGATGAATATCGGAAGAAGGAAATTTTCGATCCCCCCCCCCTCCCCCAACAGGAAATCTAGTATTTTTTAGTATTTAAATGGCTATTTTCCAATATGGTTCGTTTCTCGGCTAACCTTGAAAAGCTCGACGTTATTATATGATTAAAATGTGTCTTTTTTTTCCTCTCTCGCTTGTGTAGGATATATTACAACCAAAATTTCACAATGTGGTTTTGACCTACAGCGTACCGAATTTGAAGTCTCTAAGTCTAATATTTCAGGCAGGAATAATGCTGACGCCAAGCATTCTATTGTTAAGCAGTCTGACCATTTGTTTCGAGTTCTGTATTGCCTCCACTGTCCTTTCCTTGTACGCCAGCGCCAGGTGTAGCGGACTCTGGCCTGCTGACTGCACCCCAGCATTCTATGGCCAAAATATTGTCAGATCTAACAGTATCAGCTTTCACAAAACTCTTGCACTTTTTGTGGCTGCCTCTTGGACTAATCCCGGAATATAAACAAACCGAATCGAAAGATACCCATAACAAGCTGATTAGCAATATTTTCGATATTGCCGTTGGTGGGTGGGTGCAGAAGAAATTTAGAAAGAACTTATTGAACTCCAAAATGATACGCTCTGTAAGATGCATTTGAATCAGTTTCTCTTGAAGAGTTCTGGACTAAAATAGCAATTTCATAAAGTTTGGAGATTTGCCTTGCGATATCTTATACCCTTCTCCACAACTTATCAATTCGAACAAGGGTTTTTGGTTTTGCTCATAATTAAGTACAAGACCATCAAAAATGATATTGATTTACAATTAGAAGTTCTTCATTATTGAAAATATCTTCCAATATTATTGTAAGTTTATCTTCTAATATTATTAAACGACAAGTAAGAGATTCAATTGGTTTTTCAAAGTCTTTTAAACATTGGGATCCCTGCACCAAACAAAAAAGTTGTAGTGGTCCCTGATCAAAAAAAGGTTGGGTACCATAGTCTAGGCACAGTATACCAGACACTAGCTTCTCTTAAAACAAAATTGAAATCGAAGCAAATACGTCGTGAGTTGCATTGGTCGCCAGATGTCTGCTACTCGGCCCTCGCGGATATGCAAACGTTCAAAATAGTCGCCAACCTTTACCCGCGCGTAATGCTAACTAAAAATGTTCATCATGACGTACCCCTGCCCACTTCCCTCGCACCCTATTCCCGCAATGCCCTGTCACTCGAAAGAGCGTCTACTGTTATCTCGGTATACTGTGTTCTAGGTTATGGAGTTGCCTAGACTGCCTATTTGTGGCAATGGAGTTTAAAGCTCAATTTTCCTTACAAAACCTATTAGGTTAAAAAAAACTCGTACCATAACATAGTGCCGTTGCATTTCAGTCTTTTCGCTTGCTAGTTTCTCACACTCCAATTTTAACCTGAAATATAATATTTCCACAATGTTACTACAAACTCAAAATTTTGATGTGCAATATAATATTTCCCAAAAAGAGACTCACGTATGATATTGTGCTTGTAGAAAATTAAACTCTTCTTTGATTCGCTCTAATGTATCGGCTATAGTAAATTTTATAGGTGGCCCGGCCGCTGGCTGTGAACACTGAAAAGAAAGAAAAAAATATGTTAAAAATACAACATATTTTAAAATTAACACTATTGTTATGAGCCTTTATAGCAATAAGCATATTTCCGAGCTATATTCTATAGAATTACTCCTTATATCCAAGAGCCAGCAACAAAAAAGTGCAAGAGTTTTGTAAAAGTTTGTACTTTCAGATCACAGTATTTTGACCATAGAATGCTAGGGTAGGGTCAGCTGGCGTATTAGGAAAGGTGTGATTCTAATTAGTACCCCAAAGTGTTTTCGAAAAGATGAAAATTCAGTAGACAGTGGATGCAATAAAGAACTCGAAACAAATGGGCAGACTGCTTGATAGAAGGCATTACTCCATACATTACTCATGCGTCAGCATTGCTCCATATAATAAATATGTTCCAAAAATGAAGTCCCTGCAAATACGCCGTTACGTATTTGTCGGTAACTATTATGCATCGGTGAATGGACTTCATTTTTGTGACATGTATGGAGTAATGCTGACGCCTTGCATTCTATTGTCAAGCAGTCTCACGATTTGTTTCGAGTTCTGTATTGCATCCACTGTCTACTAATGAATTTTCAGCTTTTCCAAAACACTTTAGGGGTACTAATTAAAAGTGCACCTTTCCTAGTACGGCAGCCCAGGTGTCCCGAAGTCTGACCTGCTGACTCTACCCCGGCATTCTATGGCCAAAATACTGTCTGATCTGAAAGTATCAGCTTTCACAAAACTCTTGCACTTTTTTGTCGCTGCCTCTTGGTGGATTAGAAACATGATCAAAATTCGCAAAATATTTGCTAGCTTCCACTCTTTACAAAACCTAATATGATTCCTCCTTACTGACACCAAAAACACTCTTGCACAATCACACCTTCCTATTATAGACTACGCAGATGTGGCTTATTTCGTCCTGTCAGAAAAAGTGATAGGTAAAGTCAAACATCTGCAGAATGTGAGTTTATGTCTACGCAAGAAAGATCATGAATTTAGGATAAAAATAAAGTGTTTGCAAATACTTCTAATGAATTGCTTCTCGAAGCGAAAATACTTGATATTAGGCAACTGTATTGTTTAAAAACTGCTTTAAATTTCAACCTCGCGCAAGCAGAGACATTGTTCCCTGCTAAGAACACAAGATCGGCGCAGGTACCACAATATATAGTGCCCAGGAGATTTACATCGTTTGGACAACGCCAATATTGTTACCTTGCTCCGAGATTAATAAATATTTTAGGAAAACACTTCAATATTTCAGAAATGACCCAGGATGTTCTTACAAAAACTCATTCAGTGGCGAATTAGTAAAAGAAGAACGGAAACTGAATGTATCTTCATGACATTTCAAAATTAGCAACACATTTAGACACCCTCAAATCTCTAACAATATATGTATACCCATATGTAAACAAGAGTGAATTCAGCTTTTTATTTTTATAACATAATATTTTGTATTTGGATTTATTTTATAATTATTTTCTATTACTTTTATTATTTTTTTTATTTACTTAAACATCTATTTCATAGTTTAGTTTTATTTTGTTTAGTTTAGTTTACTTTACATTTAGTTTTCTTAGCATCTATTTCTTAAAACTAAATTTTATTTTAAAATAACAACAAATAAAATCGGTGTTTTCCTTGGAACAGGCATTGCCTAGTTAGGAGTGATGCAAAATCATTACGTAAAAATATTTCCTAAATATAAAAAAAAAGTCAAAGTAGAAATAGTCATATTCTCTCCCTCTTATTTTCGATGGTTCTGGTAAATTCTCAAAAATTCGCTGCCAGGCTCTGGAATGTTCAGTAAGAAACTTTTATTCAGTTACATCAAATTGTATGTCATGAAATATCTTAACCCCTAGAGCCCCGATTGGCCGATATCGGCCAAAACACGATTCAGCGTGACGGCCCCGTTTTAATTTTATTTTAATTTAATTTGTTTTATTTTAATATGTTTTATTATGTTATTATGATTTATTTTAATTATGGATACAGTGATTTGGCAGTAATTACTGTTTTCGTGAGACAGTGTCATAATTCAATTTTTTGACTAATTTTTACTAAAATTTTTTGGATCATCAATTTGTCAATCGGCTGAGAGGCCGAGGCCTGAAGGGGTAAGTGGATAACTAATCTTTTGTAATTAATTTAAATTATATAGGATTTACAATAAAAATAAAGTTGGAAATATATTAGATTTCCATTTAAAAGCTAGGTAATTTTAATGTTTTTTGTTGTAACCATAATATTTAATCGAATAATTATAAATAGGATAAAAACGAATTTACCGCGTGATGTTTGTAGCACCCGACATTTCGGCGACGTTGCAGCAGCTGTTTAATTGAATAAGTTATTTTTTAGACATTTTTTATATAACAGCATCTTATACAGATAAGTCAAATAAATGACGAAAAAGAATAGATTTATCAAAACTTACATTTACACCACTTGCCAAATGTATTTCAAGAGTGAAAATTCAATTTTTTTTGAAGAAGCCCAAAAGAAAATATATTTTATAAAATTAACTAATTTTTTAAATGTCAATATGTAAAATTATTGTATAGACAAGATTTGAGTAATTTTATATCAAATAGCATACAAAAAAATACAGGTTATCAGAAATCAGCATACATTTAGGTAGCCCAGAATAAAATTAAATAAACAAACAAATTAAAGTTTACCTAAGTTCTTCTGATCAGAAAATATAATAAATGTGTGCAAATTAACCTAAGTGCTGTTAATATGTTGTTAGACCGTTTCTGGCTTTGATCACAGCGGTCACCCTTTAAGGCTTGGAATCAACAATGTTTCACAAAACTTCTTTCGGTATTTCATTGTGCTAAATTTTAATTATGGTTTTCCTGAATCTCTCGTTTTGTTTAAAGATATTTTTCTGCCAATTATACTCCATAAATTCTCAATAGGACTTTAATCTGGCTAGTTTCCTGGCCATGGGAGAAATAAATAAAGGTTTAAATTGCGCAAAATTTAGGCCAGTATTGTATTATAATCGTTTTTTGTATCTTTTGCAAAATTTGGTTATTGGTAACATACTTATTCTGTTATTTATTTTCATGGCAGATTTCAAATAATCAGTTGCAATCAAATTCTCGAAATTGATAAATTTGGACTTGAATTATTGTTTTGCCCTGGGGTTGTCCATTTATTTTTAGATCAAGGCTTTGAAACAAAATCTATTGTCAGCGCAAGACTTTCCCGACAAGTAGACAAGCTACCCCCCCCCCCCCCCCAGCGCCAACCCAACCTTCCCCCGCGCGCCGATTCGTAATGGGGCGTTTACACTCTCGCGCGAGGCGCGAGGCGAGACGCAAAACCATGTGGTAAACAAACGGAACAGAGGCAAAGCTTCTAGCAAGTAGGTAAACATTTTGTACGCTCGTTAGAAGCTTTGCCTCTGTTCCATTTGTTTACTGATATGGTTTTGCGTCTCGCCTCGCGCGAGATTGTAAACGCCCTATAACATATTTGTAGTATTTTCCGTGGCATTAAAATGGTATTTTTCCAAAAGTAGTATTTTCTCAAATATGTCGAATTTTAAATATCATTTGCGTCGCTTGTACATATGATATTACAACCAAAGTTGTACAACGTGATTTCGGCCCAACAAGGCATCTATGTACTAAATTTCAAGTCTCTAGCTGCAATTATTCGAGATTGAAGTGGGACTAGCGCGCCCTCTGGTGGACTAATTTCAACCCCAATCTTATAAACTAATGCCATGACCAAATGATACCTGCATGCCAAATTCCAGCTCAACCGGATGACGCGTTTAAGCGCTATCGTAGAGTAATACACACACACACACACACACACACATTCACAGACTTTAGTCTGGAAATGGTCTTAATCGTTTCAGGGGGGGGGGGGTTAAAATGTAGTATATATCCGTTTTCATCCCGAAAAATACGTTTCGCGCGTTCACAATACTTTCCCTCTGCCGGGAAAGTAAAAACGTGTTCGGTTTTCATTAAATAAAAAAGAGCCCCCCAAACCCCCCCTTCCTCCACCCCCACCCCTAACCCTCACATTTACGCGAGTTGTTTGTATTCTGTTTCCATCACACAGGTATAAAAGAAAAACGGAAATAAACCAGACGACTGACAAGTGTCAGCGCTGGCAGGATGAAATATGGCGGCTGGCACCTCTCCCGCCCCCAAGGGGGGGGGGGGGGGGGGATACGGCGATTGGGGTCTGGGCGGAAGGGGGCTGGACGCCGGGAAAAGGGTGTCGTTTCCAATTTCGCGCGATGTTTCCTGTTTTCATTTCGCCTGAAAAAGAGACAACGAGAAATCAACGCAGAGTATGAAATACAGCGATGTTTTTATTCTGCATCGCGCGATGTCAATACGGATTTTACCCGCGCGTACTCGTAGGTACGTGGTTGAAAAGAGTCGCGGTTTCATGCCTGAGGTCACAACCCTTCGGCTACGGAACGACCAAATTTGGTTGCACATCAGAACACCGTTGACTACGTAACGACCAATATTGGCGGCTTGCTTCCGGAGCGCACAGTAATATTATTTTCTAATTCGAACGCATCCTAAAATCCATGCCAAATATCTCATTATTACCATAGATACCTACATAGACGGCCGCTAGAATAATTACGCGCGTCATTTCGCGGATATTTCTGGTAAAATTCCATTGTCAAACATCATATTTTTTTATTCGAGAAATCATCAAAAAATTTATTGGTTTTTATGAGCTAGTATTTTTGTATGTAAATACGTAAAACAAAATATTACCTTTGATAGAGAATCTAATAAAGATCACGATAGTATCTACAATTTATAAATAGGGTTCCGAATTTTTCCGTAAGACAAGTACAAGTTAGAAATCCGAGTTTTTTTTTTTCACTTTTTCGACTTTCTCATATTTATTCATACTTCTATAATTGTTTTACAAAATGAGATTTCAATATTCTATATACGAAATTTCAATGCTATCATTGCACAGTTATTCTTTTTATGATTGCTATGGGACTTCCATAGTTACAGTACTTTTTGTCGAGCGCGGCGATACTGCAAGAAATTACAATAAATTGCAGCGATCTGCCATAAAATTATGCCGCTACTCGAAGCCGGCTAGAATCAATTTTATTGTTTTTCTCGTTTGAAAATTCGAACCCGTCAAGAAATGCTGATAGAGGACTTATTCAGTACCGTAGCTAGATTCTGTGCCGCCCGGGTGCGCTGCTAGAGTTTGCCACCTCCCCCCCCCCCCGGAAAAGTAAATTTCCTGAGTTGACATGAAAATCAGTCCAGATTTATTCTTCACTTATGTTTAATCCAAGAACTGCAATATTTTGGCTATTTGCGAATTGTCCATTAATTTCGTAAATTCAACAAAAAACTGGCATGTATATAAATACAATCTACGATTTTGACTATTGTAGGGGGGGGGGGGGGGGAGAAAGGGGAGGGGGACAATATTTGCATGACTAAAATAAAAAGCATATATAACAAATGATTAAATAAATGTTATAACATTAAATATTCATCAAAATCTAACAATATCGTTTTTTCTATTAATTCACTCTTGTTGCCTAATAATCCTGTGGCAATTAAGCTAAAAAACATAAGTAAGAAATAACATTTTCTCAGGAGAGCATTTTGAAATTTATGACAACTTCAAATCTGTTAATCTATGTTATTTTTTATATAACATGACTAAAATTGGCACATGGAATAAAAGATGTGTGCTCTCTTAAACTATATGTGTAATTTTAAAATTATATGTATCAATAAAAAGATAATTAACTTATGCTACTATGACCACCTATCAATAGTTGAGAAAAAGTACGTAAGTTACACATAGGTAGTTCTGCTCATCTCAACAATATATAACTAGTGAGAAAGTAGATGCTATAACTTCTTTTATATTGTGCTTCAAGTTATGTAGTTTTGGCCAATGAAAGAGTTAAAAAACACTGTTAAATGGTCATAATTAACTCATTTTGGCCCAAAAAGGACTTGTAGTTTTGCCTAATTGCCACAGAAATAATCTTTTAGTCATGTGTATTACGTATTTATATAATATATACTTCGTCCAGAGAAGGTAAGTTTATCCAAAGCTATCGTCCATTTTAACGCGGTAAAATCCGTTTTCTTTTAAATTAAATTTAAGTAATTTCGTATCTATTTTCTATCTCTTATAGTCCCGATGAAAATGGCAAATGTAACTTTGTCGAAACATCGGAAAAACTGTCGTCTAGTATCACGTGGAAAGAATCCATTTTCTTTCTATTAAAATGCCACATAACTACGAAAGTTTTATTTTTTTTCAACATTTCGATATGCACATATCTTGTTTAAACGAAATTTTCATTTAAAATAGGGTAGGTTAGGGAAACATAAGGTAGTCCGCGAAATCGGCGACTAAACGGGAAAATATGAAATAGTGCATGTCTTATGGCTTGCACGTGGATGCTGCTCAACGTAACATCACATATGCAGCATGTTTCGCGTATAACCCTGGGAAAAGATTACAGGGCGGTCGTGTGAAAAATGGCGCGCGGGAGGGAGCTAAGGAGGGAGGGAAAAAGAGAGGGTGGGTATGGGGGATTATTACTGGGTACTGGATTGGTGGAAACTCATGTTATATATCAAACACGAGTACAACTTTCAATCTTTTTATTATCAAGTTTTGGATATGTCCCTTAGAATGTGTAACGTCCCTTCCGGGATGCAAAAGGTACGGCCGAGTTTTTACTTCACAAGTTTAGGGATTAAACAATTTGATCTGTCCATACGTGTTGTTATGTCTAAACAAGACTTCAGCTCCATCTACGTTTATTTGGGTTTTTCACCGTTGCACTAAATGCATAAAACTCAAAAGTGGAATGTTTTATTTCGTTTGTTGAAGATTAGGGGCTCTCTATACGATCAAGCATGCTTGTCAAGCATCGCGTCGCAGGCTGGGAGGGGATCGTAACCCGCAGGAAATATGCAAATATTTTTTTTAATATTTACCAAAAATGCCTAATTTTGTAGTTTTATACCTAGGAGTCACGTCATTTATCAATCAATTACGTCTAATTAACGTGACTTCCCGCTATAAACTAAAAAAAAGCCATTTTTGGTAAATATAAAAAAAAACATATTTCCTGCGGTTTACGATCCCTTCCCAGCCCGCGACGCGATGCTTGACAAGCACGCTTGATCGTCTAGAGAGCCCCTAAGAGTTGTTATTTAATTTAAATTTATTTTTCAATTAAATTTTTAATTTATTTTTTCTAGTTTACAAATAGTCAACAGTAAAATGGACAACATAACAAATAAAATAGACAACATGTACAAGACATGCCAAAATCTGTTGCCAATGATATTTAATGTCTATTAATTTATCTAACCCTATTTTAATGTTCCCTAACTAGGTCATAGCCTGTTCTAAGGCGGACATTTGCATTGTTATAATTAAATATATGAACCTGTATAAAAACTAAGTAAAGAAAAGATATAAGAAAAAATACATACACTAATAGTTATTATTAATCCTTAAGGGACGGCCTGGTTTAGACAGCCAACAAAAACATGCGTTTCATGTTTGTTTTTTTTAACTTAAACTTGAAATCTATTCATGAATCTTTTACCTCCGGAATCGCTGATAGTTGCAGATTGCTGTAAGTGTAAAAAACTGACTACTGTTCTTTAAAGAAAACTTTAAAAGCGTTTTTCTTAAAACCATATTTTTCTGTTCTGTGCCGGTGATCAAACAAAATCTACTTGGCGGATCGAGTTGTTCCAAAAAGGTAAGTTTTTGGCCAAAATTAAAGTGTGTCCAAGAACACCCCAACTTCCAATATATATTTTTTTACTTCATAAACACAAAATTTTGGGCAAGAAACGATTGTTCTTTTCTTTAAATCCTTGAAAAAAAATTATAACAATAATAGGTTTTTGTTACTTTTTTCGTTCATCTAAAAAATACACATTTTTGATTCAGTAAAAATTACGCTCGCTATTACCGGCGCGCAAACAGATACCATCATTTCTGCAGCAGTAGAAACATTTGCAATTCGATACCTCAAAAATAGTTGTTTTTACTATTGCATAAAATATTTATATTTTTGAAATGTTAACCAAACTGATATAAAAGATTCATGACCAGATTTCAACTAAGTTCAAAAAAATAAATCAAGAAAAATATGTTTTTTAGCCTTCTAAACCAGGCTCCCTCCCTAATAGCTGGACAATCAAAGTAAAGATGAAAGATAAAATTGTTAACCATAATCATAATAAATAAAAATTATGGATAAATATAATTTTAAAATTTATAAACGCTAAAAAAAATGACTTAGATAATCATACCTAATTAACATTCAAAATCAGTAAAAAAATAGATTAAAAAGAGTAGAAATAGAAGTATTAAAATAATCATAGAAATTAAAGAAAGAGCGCATTCCTAAAAACTAAAATAAAAACTTATATCATGAATATAAAATCATTTTTTTTATTTTTTTTTTATTGCTACATACATAACTATTTCAAACATACCATTCAGAAATGTATACTTAGTGTTTAATCTAAATTAACTCCCTTCCGTCATCAACCAAGACATAACAATTTTAAATAATAAAACCCTAACTTAAAAGTTTCTACCTAAGATGGAATTCATACAAATCTGTTAATACCACAATAATATGAATTTATCGGACAAAAAAATATCAAGTTAAACGTCAATGAGGCCTCAATACAAGCAACACAGAAGGCCGTTCTTACTAGAAATTGATTAGTCGCTACTGTTCGATTAATCAACACAATTCGGCATTTATTATTTGTCAAATAGCGAATAATATTGCCTATTGTTCGACAATGGCAAAACAATATTATGACGTAAATTTTGAAAGAAAAAACAGATTTAGAAAGAATTGAATTATAATTACAGTAGGACTCCAATTATCCGAATCACTGATTATCCGAAATTAAGATGGAAAAAAAATAAGACCTAAACGTACTGATTATTGATAATGTACCCACTCATCCCACTGAAGTTTTGTTGGAAAGGGGGAATGGCCAGTTTAAAATAATCTTTTTACCGCCAAACGTCACAAGCTTGTTGCAACCGATGGACCAGTGAGTTGTCAAAACCATGAAATGCCATTACAGAAGGCAACTTTTAAGGAAACTTTTGGTAGAGGGCGAGGATGAAGAAGGTGTGTTGGCTAAACACAAAAAATAAATTTGAAAGATTGACCTAAATGTTGAAGTTGAAGTAGACACGGGACCATCAGTGACTCTTTTTATTTAAACATAGTTTTTTCTCCCATTTTCAAAATACATACAGTATTTAATTAAAATAAATACTTTTACCGGAAAAAAACCAATTATTCGTTTTTTTTATTATTTTATACTACGTACTCAATTATTTTATACTACGAGTTTTGAGACACTAAAAAATCCAATACAATTTTGTTTTGCATCCATGACCGCACAGTTACAGCATATGTGCTGAAACTGAACTGTATTGAAAACTTCTATATACTGCGACAGTACGGTCCGAGCTGTATATGCTATAAAATCAAGAATTTTCTTTTCACATTTAGCGCCATCGTCTGATACACATAGACACATCAAAAAAACCTTCGACCAAACATAACGTAAGAGAATTTGATGGTGATAAAGAGATTCGTTCATAAAGAATCGGCGCCTATCTTTTTTATTTTTTTTTTTATTACCGAGACAATCTTGCGATCGGTCCAAGGACCATGAGCAGATATTATTCAGGCTTCGGAGGGGGAGTGAATTGATGGTAAGGTGTACGCTCACATGTGGCAAGACAGTTATCGTAAACCTACGACAGCCGGTCATTAGTCCGGAATCCACTGCTCAGCCCCAGAAGTGTAAAAATAGTATTATGACGGGCCCGACTCCGGTCGGTGAATTCCATGGCAACTCCGTTTGTATTTTATTAATAAACAATAAGAAGAATACTATAAATAAATACAAACGGAGCTGCCATGGAATTCACCGACCGGAGTCGGGCCCATCATAATGAACATTCGTAGTATCTGTAAAAACTTTGACAACTATGCATTTTGTTAAACGATATTGACACTGCCTTTGATGTAATCGTCCTGTCAGAATGCTGGCTAAAAAATGACTACGATCCTAAATCTTTAAACGGGTTCCTAGTTTATAATACGAATTTAGCAAAACTACAGAACGACGGAGTTGTGATTTATATTCGAGAGGCGCTACATGCATCAGTCGAAGAAATGCAAATTGCTTACAGGTCATCTTTAATAATATCTGTCTTATCGCAGTCTATCGTTTTCCTTCGGTCACAAACACTGATGACTTTTTATGTTCGCTAGATTTGTAATTGAAAACTAATTCAAAGTTTCAAAATTTAATATTGGTTAGAGATATAAATCAAAATATCCTAGACACATATCCATCGCCTATCAATAAGTACCTAGATTTAAAGGCAATGCATAACCTTAAGATAGCCATTGATAAGCCAACCAGATATTCCAACAAGCTTTACTGTATTGACCACATCATGGTAAGATCCTGTAGTGTACACGACTTCTTAGTTTAGAAGTAGATATTAATCGGATATGTAATTTCCCGCCATTACATGTATAAAACATTGTTGACAGCAGTATGACTGGCATTGTGATTGCCAGTAATAATAATTGTGTAGCCCGCCGCGCCTTCACTGGAGCGGCAACAGTCTGAAATATACCGCGTTCGAATACACATACTGCGTTATCTTTGTCCCCGGTCGCCCGAAGCGATGGATCCTAAACCGGAGTGATATGCAACCTCTTTGCATGGAGTATAAATAAGTGGAACAGTAATATCACAACCCTTGTAAGTCCCAAATCATAACTATAAATCGATTATTTATCAGAGTGCAGTCACGGATCACTATCCGACTATACTAAGCATCGAAAAAACGTTGAAACGTAAAACAAGTGATCGTCAAAGGTGTATATTTAAGTACATCGACTACCCATTATTAATATTTGTTAATGAGCTGGTAAAGGTCTTCCCCAGGTCTTGTGCTTTGGATATCAGTAAAATATTTCGTCTTAATTAAGCCACTAAAGTCTGTATTAGCGATTGTTGTCCACAAAATCAACAAAGCTAAAAAACGTTTCAAAGCTCAAAATAAGATAGAAATCAGACGGTAATCGTCTCGGCACGTATGGGAATAGGTGCTACGAAGAAAAACGCAGCGTTTCCCAGTAAATAAGAGAAAAACAAATGTAAACTCACGGCAGCGGCGGGATGCCTGGCCGGCGCTGGATACATGTTGAACCTCTCGAATGCCCTTTTTCATAAGATATAATCCGATAGCGTTGACATCGCCCCCGTCGGTCCGCGCGATTACACACCTCGCCGGCAATAATACAGCGCACTTTCATTCACGAAAATCGGCTTTGACACAGCACAATACCTTTGCAACGGACGCAAACAACGAGCCGCGTTTGGCGGACGGCGATCGCAAGCACGCGGAAGGACGACCCGAATTCGCGGAATGCACGCGAGGCTTCGATATATTCTCGTTTTCGCCAATTGAAAGTCGAATCGTGAGTTGAATAAAACGAAATGAATCAAAAATCATCCACGCCGCTGCCCATCCGTCGATCGGGAAGTTAGCAGTGTTGCCACATGACCAAAATACAAAATAGCAGCAGGCAAAATACAAAAAAACATTACCATTTTTATTATTAAAATATTTTTAAAAAAAGTTTCTTATTGTAACTAGACAGGAATGGAAATAATAAAATTTAACAAAAAATAAAATTGTTTGCTTTTGGTGACCATGGATTAGAAATTATAAAGCAGACGTATAATAATAATAATATGATGCCTATGAACGATGCTGAGCAAATAGCCTCCGGTTGCCTCAAACCTACTCCTGTCGAAAAACTTTATCCGCTCATCAGCATCGCTCCCCCTGCAATAAGTCGTGACGTCCTGGCTGATTTTGAATGACCCAAGGCTCCCAATTCACGGGCAAGAACCACACCACAATTGCCTCTAATCGCGAAAGTCTAACTTGAGCCGCACACAACCGCTTCAATGTAGTCAACCTTTGGACCGCATCACTCAATGCAGGGCTCTGCTTTGCGAGGATATTAAGAAACAGTTAGCTCTGTTAGTCTCAACAGACTGAGAGTGGGTGTGTCAAGATACCGAGCCAATCTCGTCCATTGGGGCTACCCCGAGAATTCAATATGCGACTGTGGAACGCTGCAAGGTGAAAACCATCGTCAGTGTCAGAAGTTGTGCCTACGTTTCCGCTTTTCTTCGTGGAAAACACATTTAACCCGAACAGTATCCGCTGCGCCAGACATTCGTCAGACCTATGGCGATCTTCTACCCTACTTTATTGCTGCGCTCATGACCGCCAGACAGGTGTCCAATCATTAACTATTACGGTCATTCATTACTCTGTTCCCCAAACTGAGCCATTTTTATTATTTTTTATAAGAACGTTCTTTGTGTTGTTGTGTTGTTGTGTCGTTGTCGTTGTTTACAGTTGCGATTCGATCACCGTACATAATATAAATCTTTCGTTTCTTTTGTTGCCGTGAGATTTCAGAACCTGAGCTGTAAGTGGGCATTAATGAAGGGAAATCGAATATGCAATGTGGTTTTGGCGATTTTTAAAAAGTTTCTTAACCCTTGCAATACCATACGACTCGTGTTGACAGCGCTGCAAAATATCCGATACGAATCGAAAATGGGTCCCATATCGCTGTCGATGTTTTCCAACTTTCTTGGTCTCATGGCGTAGCAAAGGGCACCACGCTCGCACGCGTCCCACGCTAATGCCAGAAAAAATTGAAATACTCTGTATTGAACAAAAAATACGGGGTTGCAAGAAATTTATGTTTTATTTTTTACCGGAAAGATGCTTCAAAATATCAAAATCTAATTCTCAATAATAATTAATTTAACAAATAGGAACTATTGCTAGAGTAGAGCAATATAAACTATTGCTATATTTGTAGCAAGGTGTGCCGTTTCTGAGTAACATCGACTAAAATGATAAATAAAAACTACTTTCTATTTATTTCTTCTTTTTATAAAAAAAGGAAATATCGAAAAATGATCGATATTTAACTCGTCAAGGCGTTGAAGATTCAAAATCAGATTTTTGGTTCGACTTAGTTGTCGTCTACTTAGTCGTTGTCCTGACAAACGTAAGTGAATTTGATTTTAGAGATGACATTTATTTTTTAAACAAATATATTTATATACAAGTACTTACTTAACTATTATCCAAGTATATCATGCTGAAAGCCTCGATTGAAATTGAAATGAATATGGATTTTAAGTTGCTCCTTTTGGGCTAGTGAACGAATTTTACTGTTAAGTAACAACTTACTTAATTATAGGTTACTATAGGCATTGATTATAAGGGTAATATAATCATCTATAATATATAATCACTATATAATAAGCTGTATAATCACTATATAATCAATATAAATCGATAACATACTATATAACATACCAATGCTATATAGTCATACTTTCAATAATAATTATTATTTTAGCCACTGTGCTTTGTTATATACTTGTACGCAAAGCTGATGCCTGAACGCGAGCAAAGCCGCTGGCAAAATCAGTAGTCGCCTGTAGTTGAGCAATGCCACTGGAAAAAAATATATTCGATATAGATTGTAAAATTAATATTACAATTCGTTATATTTTGCTGTAACATAGCCCTGGCTGCGTTCGAAAGGAGAAGGGAAAGGTGAGGAAAGCTTTATATTGTTCAATATTTGATTAAAACAGGTGTTTTCTTCGCGGAAATCTTTACCGACACCTTTCTCCCGTTAGAGAGCGTAGCGGCGACCACCCCAATCAGCGACACACCGCGCGTGGCATATCGTTCGTTTTCGTGGTGTGTTGCTCACTTCGCACCTCATAGGGCCGGTCGCCACAGTAATCGTTTCTGAGGGTCTATTCTTGAAAAAAATGGCAAGCTAAAATGTGAATCAAATGGATCGTAAACATTTAGCATGCTATTTCTTTCAAGAATGACCCCCCTGGCGCCACCTACAAAAATTTTCTACAAATTTTTACTAATTTTCTTTCGTTTATTAAATTGTATTTCATTATCCTACATTTTATGCTATATGTATCTAAAATATTCAATAATAATGTATACATAATGTATACCTACTATATGTAATAATAATAATAAAACGCTATTGACCATAACGGGTACAAATGGCGGGTTTATTTCCATAAACGGCAATATCCTCCAGCCAACCAGCATCGATAAATATACGATACTATATGTATCGTATGTTTATCAAGTATACACTTTGGTTCATTACTATTTATTTAAAATAAAAATAAACATTAACCCGTTCTCAGCAACGGTGTTTCAGCGCTTCCTTAAATCAAAGTCCATGGTATCTGATCGGCCGCGACGTTTAAAAAATAAAATGGCAGTCGGAGTCGGTAACCTCCTTCTTCCATCAGTTTTGCACTCAGTTTTGTTTGGGTAGCAGGCGAAGGCTCGTGTGTTCGCGCTCTCGCGTCGCGTGTTTGGCGCTGCGCCTTTTCTAATAACCGTAAAAAATTGAAATTCTGCAGTTTTCACGCAACACAACAGTTCTTTGACGAATAATATCTATTGTGCATCGGTGTGGTGTGTCAATGTGATTTGTTGCTTCTATGAAATTTTGTGTTGATCGGAGGGCTAGCATGGATTTCAAAACGGCGGTGTACAACGCTGCCAGAGATGGGAATCTTGCCAGATTAAAGGTAGAAATTGAATATTTTTAAATTAGAATATAGGTAATTAGATAAATAGTTCGGGACACTCATGTTTGAGGTCAGTCTTTACTAGCGAGCGCATTCGTTCGAATTCGTCCGTAGTCGCAGAACAGCCTTCCTTCGAGTCACGGATAATGAGCCGTTTAAACATATTTTTAATACGGACTGACCTAAGACAAAAAATGTTTAATTTATTACCATATCATAACGTCTGAAAAATTATGTATTTTTTCAATAAATCGCGGTAATGTCTTCGTAATATCTCCTTCCATATCTCCGATGCGCGATTTCCGGCGGCGGAAAATAAATAGATTCTGATTTGATTGAATTTTCCGAAGAGCTGTGTTGATAAATCGGCGGGAACTTTTTAAATTTCCAATGATTTTGACAGCGGTACTTCAGACACTTCCGGAAGCCATTATTTTGTGTGTGTTTTTTGTAATAAAACCAAAAAACCGAATGTAAAATAACAATACATTAATTTAATTATATCTACATATTATTATGTATGATTAGCATCTCAAAATAGGACCGAGAGGGTCAAACGGCCGATTAAAAGGTCATTCAGACGAGATGTTGATTCGAGTAAGGACAAAATGTGTGTCTGATGGCGTATTTGGGATGCGTTATGAATTCTTTGGCATGGCAGCTCATGGGCGGAATCGAAATAAAACTGTTTTTAAACTCGATTTTCTCGCGCGCGGATGGTTCCGTGCCGCGTAGGTATCATCATTTATAAAAAAAAATATGATGATTATTAGGTACAGCTTCGTTTAAGTTTTTGTTGTAGGTATCCGCCTTCGTTTTATTAAAAAAAATATTTGGCTAGTTGCTGACGAACCCAGCGATCTGCCCAACTTGAAGGTCAGTGATATGTATGGACTCGTAAGCAGTACCGGGCTACTAGCAGACCACTGACTCAACCACAAAGTGGGTAGTTACAAAAGATCTTATAGATCCAGGTGACATCAAGGGCTGGATACGAGCCCCTCATTCCGTTTACTACTACTACTATCTAAAATGTATATATTCCCTTACACACATGTTACACACACATATTTATACAGATAAACACTTCATAGTAGGGTTGGTTGTAAGAGATCGTCGTATGATAATAAACCCGCTCTGTGAAATTTTACAATAAATAGTAGAAACAAACAAACAGATAGACGGACAGCAAATTCTCACCAATTACGTAATTCTACTAAGAAACCCTAGAAAGTTTAGCATGGGCCTGGGACCATTAACTGTCTTTTTTTTAAATTACTCACGATGTAGTTAACTATGCTGTAAACACAGACTTATCTGTGGCTTATCGCTTCTTATCATGCCACTTTGTATATTTATGTAGGTACTATAGATATCCCTTACATTCAAAATAATTAATGAAATACACACTGCATGAATCATCCAGTGGAAACTACCAATATTTTTTACAATATACATAAGAATAAAAAGCGGAAATGATATTATATAGGTGTTTTAATTAACCGGTATCCTTGAAGTGGTGAATCAATACGAGCTAATAAGCAACTTTTGATTTAAAAAAGTGTGAAAAAAACAACAAAAAAAAATTTTTTTTTTTGTAAATTTGAAAAACTTGTGAATAAATGTTTGTTGAGCGCGCTGCGCCATCTAGCGGTAGGTAAAATATCGCGAATAAACCATATTGTCGATATTTTACCTACCGCTAAATGACACAGCATACTCAGCGCTTTTTATACTATTAAAAAAATTGAATCTTTAAACATTCAAAAAATATATACATGTGTCCTTGTGGTCCATAAAAGATGCAAAGTTACAGCTTTTTTCCAAAATTTGAGTAATTTATTATTCAACTCTGAAATTGTACGTACTAAAAACACTACAAAAATGAACTTCAAATAAAAAAAGTTGCCATAAATATTGTGTTTATTTATTTAAAATAGTCAAGAGTTCGTTGGTTATTTAAAAAAAAAATGGATATATCTGCATGCCAAATTTCAGCTCAATCGGATGAAGCGTTTGGGTGCTGTCGCGGTGCTCCGCAGCCAGAATTCCACCTGGAAATTTTCTTAATCGTTTCAGGGGGCTAAAAATAGATATTTCCGTGTTCATCTGAAATAAATTAATAGTTTAAAAAAAACACTAAAAACACGCTTTTATAAATGCACGTAAAAACCACATCATCAGACCTTGAAACCTAATCGTGGTCAACGACGTTCATTCCAAGACTTTTCTAACAAGTCCAAACACAGCTATGATACGATGTTCCATCATGAAGTTCCAGTTCATATCTTTCGACTCCATAATCAGATCAGTTCGACAGTAGGTACCATATTATTGTATTGTCATCAGAATTACATACAGCTGCCAATTTTCATGACGCTACGATCCTTGGAAGATGGTAAATTAGTAACCTTAGATTCCATTACATAGTTACATACAGGTCGACCTAATAAAAGCGTGTTAAAAAAATACAGCGTTCACAATACTTTTACTCATCGTTTTGATGGTGGGCTGGGAAAGTAAAAAGGTTAAAAAATACGTAATACGTATTAAAAAAAAAGCGAAAATCGAAAAAAACAACTGACCTCTAGAGGTCAGTGAACAAAACGAACAATGATTAAAATACTGTAATAACGAGGTAATAACGATTATTATTAACCGTAACTACGCCTCGGATGTCACGGAAAAGAACCGACGATAAGCGAAAGCTATGCAAATCGCTATAATTTGCCTAATTACCGTTAGTAGGTAATAAAATTCTGGAGCGAAACGTCTTTAGTTTTACCATTGATTATATAGGTTATTACTAGTCATCGGATTACATGCATTATCAAAGTGCCAAAATATGCATGCAAATATGCACTGAATAATAGACAAAATTTAAAAAAAATTTAACGGACTCCATTTTTTTAAATAAGTGCAGCAGCCATGTCATGGTGAAACTTAAAACGGGCTATCATAATTGAATGCGTATACAAAATTGTGCGTCTGTGCTGTTGACCGTTGAGGAGTCCCCTCGTTGGAAGCCAACCCTGGGTGTCGCAGTCCTGTCTTGGTGAAACTTAGACAGGGCTGTCGTAATTGAATGTATGTACAAAATTTCGTATCTGTGCTGTTGACCGTTGAGGAGTCCCCTCGCCGGGAGCCAACCCTGGGTACAGCAGCCATGATGCTAACGGGCCCATGATGAGTTGGCCATGATGACCCATGTGTTCAGGGTCGGTCACACTCACGGGTCGACACCTATCCGATGGCCTCCACGTACGGGGTGCGAACCTGGGTAGGACACTGGGTCAACCAGTATCCCCTGGGAATCAAACCTCTGGCGCTCCTGGACGGTCTGCGCACCGAGCGGCGCAAGCCAATCGATTGTGCTCTCCGACTAACAGTCGGGGGAGTCTGGGAACTGTATTGTTTCCTATAGAGCGGGGGTGGTTGTGTACCTTATGGCGACTGCTCTTGAATTGACCATTGGCCATCCGATCCTGGGTGAACAGCCGGGCAAAGGACGCCTTGGTCCGCGATAGATTCGGTTTACTCCGTTTCACCGCTTCATAAGGGAGAGGACCGCGCAAGCGACCTCGAACTCGGAACCAATCGAGAGACCGGAGAAATCTGGTCACAATTGGAAGTAAGGGCGCGAGTGTCTCGAGCCGCTGGGAAGTAATTCCTGGCTATCTCGCGGTAAGGAGTTGGTCTCTTACGGGTTGTGGCGTAGTTAGACGTCGGATTTGTAATGTCCAAAGTCTTCTACGCTCACTGCACGGTCGATAGAACGATGAATCGTTAAAACGTCCTGCGGTGACGGGTTCGCCCGTTGTGGTTGACATCTCAATATGCAGCAGCCATGTCATGGTAAAACTTAGAACGGGCTATCATAACTCAATGAGTATACAAAATTTCGTGCCTGTGCTCTTGACCGTTGAGGAGTCCCCTCGTCGGGAGCCAACCCAGGGTGTAGAATCAGGTCATGCTTACCATAAAAAATGCATTGTCATCAGAATTGAACCAACATATAAATTTTCAACTGCATATGATAATATATGAGGTGTTCCCTCAATTCCTCATGGATCCCATCATCAGAACAGGATTGTGATAAAAGTGGGACCAATCTGTAACTATATCCTTTCAAATAAAAAAAAAGAATTTTCTGAATCGGTACATAAATGGAGTTCTGTGGTAACAGACATGCAACCGAATTGATAACCTCCTCCTTTTTTCGAAGTGGGTTAAAATGCGATAGATGGCTGCTATATTTGAATATTATTACTGTTGTCATTGGTTAGATAAGTAATAGGTTTTTATAATCAATCAGTCCTAGTAAATATATTAAAAAGAACAAAAAATACTTTAGCCCAGCGTGAAATATGGTCTAGAATCTAGATTTATATTCATAATAGAGGTAGCCAAACTAGCCTCTTGCGGCGTAGCATGGGTGTACAGCTGCAGGTCATCAGCATAGAGATGATAATTGGTAGTCAGGCCCTTAGCTATTGGGTTGATGAATAGAGAAAAAAGTAGAGGCGACAATATTACTCCTTGTGGAACACCTGCAATTACATCATTACATTTTTTATAGTATCTGAAGTATTATCTGACACCTTGACACATTGCTTACGTCCACGTACGTACGAGTGGATCTTCTGATAGATTAATACAACGGAGTCGCTCGAGAAGTAAGTCGAAATCAACTGAGTTAAATGCGCTACTAAAGTCGAGTAAGGTGAGGATAGTGAATTTGCGATAATTCATAGCGTACAAACACTAATTGTCTAAACATTTGGACATTTAGACAATTATTTATTTGACATTTGGACAGGTTAAGTACCCTATGGCACTCGGGATGACAGCGATCCCAACAATACCACACACTTCTAAATCGGCTCTAGCGTTTAGAAGTTATGGTGGAATAAAGAAACGGGAAACATACATAGATAAACCCTGAACACATTACACTCCTTTTTTATTGGGCAGTCGTGTAAAACACATTTATTGGTAATGTTATTATAGGTGGCTAAAATGCTATTAGTTTTGCCAGACAATGCTATCAGCGCCACCTGCGTTAAGCATTCTATACTCTATATAATCATGTTTTGCTTTTAACCCTTATACTGCGATACTAGATAGCGACAATCAAAATTACCGTCCCCCTGGAACTTCGCAATATCGAGCTCATGGTACGTACGAAAGCAATACATACAAACGTGGACTCCAGGATAAAATCAAAATATAATTTTGAACGACTTTCGAGAGTCGTGATTGATTTATAACATTGATTTTATAGTTAAAATCAATGTTTATAAGAAAGTGGTGTATAGCTGCACCAATAATTCTTAGTAATTAATATGTTCAAATATTGCTAATAAAAAGGTCTGATGCAACTGTGTTCAGTCATTGCAATAGGTTAACAACACGAGATAAATTTATTAAAGGAAAAATTATAACTACCTAATGATTAATGAATTCATAATGAATGAATTTAATTAAACGTAGCAAAGCACATATAAACAACCGAAGTGGACACATTGTTTTTTACTTATTTATAGAAAAGAATAGAATAACTGTATTATGGTATGAAAACATTACTTAATGAATATTACACTGGTTCATAGAAAGATACAATTTATGCACAAATGGCGGACTTATCGCTATAGCGATATCTTACAGTCAACCATTTATCGCGCGTATTGAACAATTTAGTCAATAGTCTTTTATTCATCCACAAGTAAACATATTAAAAAGAATAAATAATAAATTAATTGTTTAAAAAAAACACTAAAAACACGCTTTTGGGCTATGCTACGATATTCACATACACACGGCTATGATACGATATTCCATCATGGAATGCCAGTGCCTATCTTCCGGCTTCATCATCAGACCTTGAAACCTAATCGTGGTCAAAGTTCATTCCGAGACTTTTTTAACAAGTCCAAACACAGCTATGATACAATGTTCCATCATGAAGTTCCAGTTCATATCTTGCGACTCCATCATCAGATCAGTTCGACAGTACCATATTATTGTATTGTCATCAGAACTACATACAGCTGCCAATTTTCATGACGCTACGATCCTTGGAAGATGGTTGAATTAGTTACCTTAGATTCCATTACATAGTTACATACAGGTCGATCTAATAAAAGCGTGTTAAAAACACGACTGCTGTTACAGAAAGCGAACTATTGTGTTTATAATTATTTTTGTTACCTTTTTTATCACATAATTGTGATTTATGTATTAATCCATATAGATACATGCATATTTTAAGTTGAAATAAGTTTAGAAATTAAAAATGGCATTTTAAAAACCTAATTTAAAAAAAATAGATCAATATAGACAATCAACAAGTTTATATAGACATATATTATATAGAAGATCAACAAGTCTATATAAATAAAAAAAATTAAAAAAACACGACTGGCTTTACGAAAGTGCACTATTGTATTTATAATTATTTTTATTTCGTTTTTTTTTAATAAAATATTTGTGGTTTAAGTATTTATCCATATAGATACATAATTCCGGAATGTATTTAATCAGACCATTCATTTGACACTAAACACGATATATTTATGTTAATTTATTGACATTTAGACATGTGTACATATAGACAACTACTTACTTGATATTTGGTCAGTTAAGGTACCCTTTGACACTCGGCATGACAACGATTATAACAATACCGTATTGTTTTTTCAAATAAAGAGAAAAAAAAACCACATACTTCTAAATCGGTTCAAACGTTTAGAAGTTATATTGGAATAATGAAAAAAAATACATAGATGAACTCTGAACACATTACACTCTTTTTTTGTTGGGCAGTCGTGTAGAAATTGCAAATACTAATGATCATTTGTTACATTCATAAAATAATCAAAATATGAATGTAACAATCGAAAAAAAACAATAGCTTTAAACCAACGCAACAAATAATCAACAAAATAATGCTATTGTTATCCACAGTCAGACAAAATAAATGATAAATGCTCAATAATCACATATTATGTATAACGATAATAATTATAATGAATAATCAAACGTCATGAAATTATTCCTACGAGGTACCTCGTATGTTTTAACATAAGGATAACAGAGGTATCTTAGACAGATGATATTATTTTTTTTTCATAATTAGAATGTATATTGAATATATTGTAATATTTTTTCGAGGTCGTCTACTTTATAAATACTATGTGTGATGAGGTCAGAGGCAGTGCTATGTACATATATACGAACATTTTTGCTTTTAAATCTCGTACTGACTGGAAAGTTACTAAAAAGTTAAAAGGCCCAATACACTTTTGGATTATAGTCAAACCGACTTTGGGGAGGGCTATGTTGGCTCTCCTTTGAGTTTCGTGATCACGTACGTGCATGTTAAGCGTACGCTCGTTTTGTGACACAGTGAGTTATTTTATTATTAGTTTAAAAAATCGGTTATGTCACACCAAGACTTTCCCGGAAAGTAGCGAAGGACTGATTTCATCTAAATATTAATTTCAGGAATAAAATCGATGAGCGCCCACTGTCGGCCCACGCTGGGTCCCGTTGCGATTGCCTCGGGCGGCGCGGTTCATTTTCGGCTAGTCTCGGGCAGCTCGGCGTTGATATTTTTATTAAAATGTATGGCCGAATATTATTACTGCAGTTTGTGTATGAGAAATTTCACAATATGATATCGGCCCAAAAAGGCATATGTGTACCAAATTTTAAATACCTAGACACTTTGTCATGGCAAGAGTTGAAAAGACTGTGGTTGGAGTCAGAGGACTCCAATATTTTGAGGATAATAAATTACATAGCGCCCCCTGGTGGACCGATTTCAAACACAGTCTTTTCAACTCTTGCCATGACCAAATGACGCCCGCATACGCTCTTCAGCCCAATCAGATTAAGCGTTTGGGCACTGTCGTGGAGGAATACATTCCGACAGACGTTCACAATACTTTTCTCTCCTGGTCGGTTGGTGGGCCGGAAACGTAAAATATAGCTAGAGTCTATGCTGCTGGCGCTGTGCTGAGTCCGAATATTGAAATTCATGGTTCAATGATTTCAACACAATAATTAAGAACAGTTATTACAACGAAATAACAGTTACTTGCGGCACCGTAGTGGAGATGCTTATTATTCCGCGGCAAAAATAAAACGCCAAGGGCGTTAATTTTTGGTGACTCTTCCGACCGTTGCGTAGGCGACGGAACAAAGAAAATTGATGGTTTGTAATTAGATGCAGTCAAAAAGTTCCAGGACTGCCTCGAAATAAAATGTCTAATGATGGAAAACATATTACCGTGTTGGTTTTCCACATACCGTCGATCTGTAATGTGAGACCTCGTACTCGGCAAAAAATCGAATTCGCCTTTTTTATTGCCTATAGTGTAAATCAGGCCTCTTGTCCACGCACGTTTTGTTCGCCGTGAAATCCACGGTTAATTCGCCGTGTCTCGGCGCGGTCGTCAGTGGGGTATGGTGGAAGCTTGTCCACGGACACTGCGGAAAACGTCGCACGCCGCCGCCGCCGTGCGACGTTTTTCCGCTTCGTTCTTGGCGAGCCGCGTTTATTTATGGCGAAATTTGCATCAGTGTTATACGGCAATGTATGAGAGCTTGTCCACGGCGGACATTTTTTTTAAAAGATAAAGAGTGTTTATTTCTATAACAACCATTACTGTTGTGTAACATAAAGTAAACTCAATTTTACAACAATCATATAAAATTACTCCAAACATTCCAATTAACAAAAACAAAGGCTAAAAGTAACAATTTACAATAAAACAATTGACAATAAAAGAGAATACTAGGTACGATTCTGTTTTCGCAATTATTATATCTGGGATCTTGTTTACAAAATGGATGTACCTAAAGGGCTCCCTAGACGATCAAGCATGCTTGTCAAGCATCACGTCACAGGAGTAAACGTGTCTACTCGTGTGATCGCGTCCCGGGCTGGGAGGGGATCGTCAACCGCAGGAAATATGCAAATATGTTTTTGTAATATTTAGCAAAAATGCATAATTTTGTAGTTTATACCAGGGAGTCCCGTTAATTAGACGTAATTGATTTCTGAATGATTGACTCGCTGGTATAAAACTACACAATTAGGCATTTTTCGTAAATATTCCAAAAAAATATTTGCATATTTCCTGCGGTTGACGATCCCCTCCCAGCCCGGGACGCGATGCTTGACAAGCATGCTTGATCGTCTAGGGAGCCCTTAAGGGGCTCTCTAGACGATCAAGCATGTTTGTCAAACATCGCGTCGCGGGCTGGGAGGGGATCGTTAACCGCAGGAATTATGCAAATATTTTTTAAAAATATTTACCAAAAATGCCTAATTTTGTAGTTAATACCAGGGAGTCACGTTAATTAGACGTAATTGATTGATGAAAGCCTTGACTCCCTGGTATAAAACTACAAAATTAAGCATTTTTAGTAAATATAAAAAAATGCACATTTCCTGCGGTTTACGATCCCCTCCCAGCCCGCGACGCGATGCTTGACAAGCATACTTGATCGTCTAGAGAGCCCCTAACGAGTCGTACGGTGAAAAAACCGTGCAGCGAACGAGAGCTCACGTGTGTTTCTACGGCGCGGGTAACGCACCGTAGAAACTAACGCATATTTTCATTTTGTTTCTATATTTTGGTACATGAAAAGTTAAGGGATCGCGCGTGTGTAAGTCGGGAAGGCGCTCGTATGCTCACTCACCCTATTCACTAGATATGGACTGTCCAACCCGGAATAAACTATTTTACGTAAAAGCGAAATATCTGATCCGTTGACCACCTGCTGTTTTCCGTAGACCCCTGCATGCATAAAATAGAATTTTCCTAAACTTACTAACTTAAAATGTGTTTTTGCCAGCTCGCACAGTACTGATCCCTTACATAGAGTTTTTGATAAGGTGCACAGTTGTACAAAATTAAAAACATGTAAAATTTTAGGATGTTCATTTCTAAGCGTCCACGACCTTGGAGTACGAAACATTTGAGAAAGCCGCACATAACTGCACATGTAGCACTATCTCGCTTGCGCATTCATGTGACGTGTCTATCTCACTCGCTCGCACGGATACACATCGAAGCGCATTTTTTCACATATCTCACGCACTTCCCCTCGTTAATCATGTGCGCTGGCCTCCTCAATCGACTATTGATGCATTTTGAGTTGTTGATTTCCTTCCATGATACTTGTGACGCGTACGTTTGTTTATTGCTATTATAATAAGTTTAAAAATACGTGTGTACCACACAATCTGTTTTAGAAGTAATACGACATTTACGGATCGCCTAAATGTTTGTGATAACCTGCTGGATGGAGTCCGCTAACGTGGACCGCCGATTTTTAACATCCCGATTTTTTTTGTCACTGACATAGACCCCCTGCAATTCGAAATCGACCCCTGGGGGTCCGTATATACCACTTTGGAAATAAACGATTGCGTTGCAGTCCTTCAGCGTACGATAACCGGTAGGAAAATTAGCGAAAATTTAGGTGACTTATAAACCGTTTTTAACTGACTTAAAAAAAAAGGAGAAAGTTATCATTTCGGTTGTATTTTTTAAAAATGTTTGTTATCTCAGAACTCACGTCATTTATGAACCGTTTTGGAAAATATTTTTTTTTGAAAGGATTTACTTCCAGATTGGTCCCATTTTTATCAAAATTCTGTTCTGATGATCGTATCCATGAGGAATTGAAGGAACTCCTCAAATAATATCATTTGAAGTTGAAAATGTACATGTTTGTTCAGTTCCGATGACAATGCGTTTTTTATGGTAAGCATGACCTGATTTTACACCCAGGGTTGGCTCCCGACGAGGGGACTCCTCAACGGTCGACAGCACAGACACGAAATTTTATATATGTATTCAATTACGACAGCTCGTTCTAAGTTTCACCAAGACAGAGTTGGCTTCCAACGAGGGAACTCCTCAACGGTCAACAGCACAGACACGAAATTGTGTATACGCATTCAAATATAGTAGGTGGCTGCTGCTAACATGGCTGTTTTTTTTGTTGAAAATTTTGGGATTATTGAATACGCTCAATACTCAGCTTGTATGTCCGTAGTTCATATGATAGAGATAGAGAGACAAGCTATAAATATAAGAATACTGCAGCAAGGCCGTACACTATAGAATACTGGGCTGCAATATTCGCCGTCCGACGTTTGTTTCTTCCGTGACAAATTCTGCAAGTACGTTATCTCACCTGTCCATCACCGATAAGTCTCGACACCAACCGGATGGGACGATTGCCAAGATGCGATAAAGAAGCATCAAAAATAGCGTTTTTTAAAAAGGAAGCGCGACGTGTCCGTCGTAATAATAGTAGGTACATAGAAGTAAGCCACGCTCGTTATCACCACAGAACATTGTTGTCCCGATGGGGAAACGAGGGGAAAGGTGGGATCGCTAAGAATAGTTTGCTAATTAATAAATAATGATGTACGTAGGCGTCTGTTTTACTCAGGGGAATCACGCGAGCGGTCGCACGCCCCGGCGTTGCGAGACATGCTCCGTACAAGTTTTGTACGAGATTTCATTTAAATTTTAATTTAATTTAAAGCAAAGCAATTCACAAAATTATATAACCAACCAATTAATTAATACATAGCAATAAATACACTCAATTATTAAACGATGCCTGCAAATATATTATTTTGGTTATTTTAGCATTTTTAGGTCTAGTTATACCTTAGGTAAAAATGCAGTAAACCTTTCTTTTATTGTTATTATACGATTGCCCAACAAAAAAGGAGTGTAATGCGTTCATCTATGTATGTTTTCCGTTTCTTTATTCCACCATAACTTCCAAACGCTTGAACCGATTTAGAAGTGTGTGGTATTGTTAGAATCATTGTCATCCCGAGTGTCATAGGGTACCTTATAACTGTTATCAAATCATCCCGAGTGGCATAGAGTACCTTAACTGTCCAAATATCAAATAAGTAGTTGTCTAGATGTCCATATGTAAATAAATTAACATACATTTATCGTGTTTATCGTCAAATGAAAAGTCTGATTGAAAACATTCTGGAAATATACATGTAATCTATATGGATAAATACATAAATCACAAATATTTCACTTAAAAAACGTAATAAATATAATTATAAATAGAATAGTTCACTTTCTGTAACGGCAGTCGTGTTTTTCATTCTTTTAAATATATTTATATGTTTTAAGATATTTTTTGATAAAACCTTATTCCTTAGTTCCTTACCCTTCCTTATCCATTAGCTTCTTACCCCCCCCCCCCCCCTCCGGAACATCCGATCTATTTTCATCATACGCTCTTCGGAACAAGTTGTTGGCAGCATTGCGCTTCAAATTCGTCATTTTTCCGCAGGACGCGTATGCGTCGCGCTGCGACTCGTCATATTTCCATATTTTTTTCCTATTTAAAATCGAAACAATACACCGCAGTCGTTGATAATAATGAATTTATTGTCATTTACAATTATGAGTTAATTTGTTAACTTTGCATACAATGGCCACGTTATTATCGCCAGCGTAATTCAGTTCTTGTTGACCCCTCTAATGAATTAATAATTACATTACCTTGCTGGTGTATTGATCTTTAGCGTAGGTATGTAGTTGTTGTGGTAGGCTCAGTGCTGCGGAAACTCAGTGACAATTCTTACAATTTATTTTCGTCGAGAAAGTTTCATTTCGTTTCGAGTATTGAGATTTTTTTGTAGATTTTATATAGATTTATATAAGTAGAAGTGATTAAACATTGCTGGATGGATGGGAAAACGGCGACAGAAATAAGATATATTTCCAGAAAGTTCATGGCACCTCCACATCTTCATTTTCAACTATTAGTTTCTGGGTGACCAAGTTCCAACATGGCCGTACGAGTATCAAGGATGAACCAAGCAGTGGACGTCCAAAAACGGCCACAAAGCAAAAAGGTCGACAAAGTCCATGATCTCGTGTTAGGTGATCGTCGAGTGAAGATGCGCGAAATATTAAAAGCCACGGGCATCTCATATGAACTGTGGAAAATATCGTGCAGATCGAAATATCGAACATTTGGGCATGAGTAAGCTGTCGGGGCGATGTGTGCCGCGTTTGCTGACTTTAGACAACAAGCGAAATCGTGTGATCGGCCATGTTGAAGCGGAGTTTTTTCGCCGATTCGTGACCGTGGACGAAACTGGACGAAATGGATACACCGAAATGGATCAAAGAAATTCATCACCAACGAAATGAATCCACCACCACACGACCACACACCAGAGGCAAAGCAGCAGTCGAAACAGTGGACTTCTCCAGGCGAATCTGCTCGGAAGAAGGCAAATATGGTACAATCGATCGGAAAGGTCATGGCTACAGTTTTTTGGAATTCGCAAGGTGTGATCCACATCGACTTTTTGCAGACGGGAAAAATGATCACTGGGCTATTACTACAGTGATTCATTGGGTCAATTTAACCGCGTATTGAAGGAGAAACGGTCTCGTTTGCATCGAAAGAAAGTGCTCTTCCACTGCAACAACGCTCCGACCCATTCATCCCGGCCAAATTGGTTGAATTGGGCTACGAGTTGGTACCGCATCCCCTGTACCCTCCAGACGGTCCCGTGCGACTTCTTTTTGTTTGTAATCATGAGGACATGGCTCGGGGGCAAGGACTTCACCTCAAATGATAAGGTCATATCAGCCACGAATGCCTATTTTGCAGAGTTCCCTAAATTGCATTATTCTGGGGGCTTAAGAGTGCCGCTGGGAAATTAAGGGTACCGCTGGGAAAAGCGTATCGCCCTGGAAGGGAAACTATGTTAAAAAATAAATACAAAAACCTGTTCAATTACTGCGTTTTCTTGCCCAAAAGTTTCCGTTTTCCGGAAACTTTTTAATCTACCCACTTATGTTTCCTCTGATTACGGGGGTGGATGTTGACCTGACGGCATCGATCGATGAATCCATCCGTTGGCCACCCGATCTCGAAAGGTAGACGTGCAAAGGACGCCATGGTCCGCGATAAATTCAAACTGAATTAGGTAGAGGCCGCGCAAACCTCATTGGAGCCGTGACCAGACCGGAGAACGGAGAAATCCGGAGGTCTGCGTTTACCCCACGGTGGAAAGATAGATCGAATATCGTTATAACTTGCTGAGGTGGCGGGTTCGCCCGTTGTATGTAAGGTGACAACTACAGTGTCAGTTCATAGCTCATCAGACAAATAGGGGTATAGTGGTCGCCTTTCAATGTCCGCTTGTAGTTGATCAGAGTATATTTCCAAGAAATTCGTATCACCCCCCCTTCTAATGTCTGATTCCATGTATGTTTTATAAAAATATATATAATTATTAGCAAATTCAGGTACAAAAGTAAATAAAAAAGATTGTGGGATCGTGATACATTGCTTTTTCACTAGATTGGAGAACCGTGGCGTTATGACAGACAGTGAGCAATCAATGATATGAGTGATCAGCAAATGTGCTAGATTAAAAATACGTATATTTGAGGCCACCAAAACCAGAGTGGCCATATGCAAAAATATTTTTTGTGGATATGGGTAACCTAGGCCACTGTGGTCTAATAATACTGCATATAAATTTACAAGGACAAAACTATATATATATAGCGCCATCTCTGCTTTCTTGACAAATCAATTTCGGGCCACTCTGGATTTTTTGTAAATAGCCACTCTTGTTCTGGCGGCCTCATTTCTCTGCTTGATTTTTATGTTGGTTGGTCATATGCTGCTTGGTTGGTCACGCTCACGGGTCAACACCTATCGACGGCCTCCACGCATGAAGTGCGAGCCTGGGTAGGACTCTGGCCTTATGGTTAGTTTCCCCTGGGAATCAACCTTCTGGCGCTCCTGGATGGTCTGCGCACCGTGCGGCGTGAGCCAATCGACTGTGCACTCTGACTAACAGGCGGGGGAGTCTGGAAGCAGTACTGTTTCCTATAGAGCGGGGGTGGTTGCGGACCTTACGGCGACTGCTCTTGAAACGGCCATCGGCTATCCGATCCTGGGTGAACAGCCAGGCAAAGGACGCTGTGGGTCCGCGATAGATTCGGTAAACACCGTTTCACCGCTTCGTAAGGGAGAGGATCGCGCAAGCGACCTCGAACTCGTAACCAATCCAGAGACTGGAGTAATCTGATCACAATTGGGAGTAAGGGCGTGAGTGTAAGCCCGCCGGGTAACACTCCTGGCTTTGTCGCGGTTAAGGCGTTGGCCTCTTACGGCCTTGCGGCGGAGCTAGATGGTGGACTGTTTTGTCCAAGTCTTCTGCGCTCACTCCAGGGAGATAGAACTACTAATCGTTAAAACTTCCTGAGGTGACGGGCTCGCCTGCTGTAGTCGACAACCCTAGTTGCTTGGTTTTGATAGTAACCACCGTTGAAAAAGCTCACACAACTGTGCTTAAAAATTTGCAAATAAGTACGTAGCGGTTTTTCTCCTTTTATGGGATAAATAGCAAATTCATACGTCATCCAAAATAACTTTTTATCTATATATTCATAGTGATATTTGGCAGCTGAGTAATTTTAAGTCGACTGCTTGCATTTGGCAATGTATCAATGTCGATATTAAGAGCTATTATCTCAGCAACTCTTCATGCAAACGCAGAAAACTGTTTCCGTTATTCCAATATTCTCCCGACATTTTTTTATTATCTACTAAGGGGCCGTCCACATATTACGTAATCACCGAGGGGGGGGGGGGTGGAAGCTGAGGCTTACGCTTGATTACGTGGGGTGCATGAGGGGGTGCCCGACATGATTACGTAATCAACTTTGGTCACCGCATCGCCATTTTTTTGGTCGAAACCTGCACATTAAATGTGCATTTTTAAATGCATTCTTAAATATTATTTTTCTCTTTAATACGGTCTTTACAGCCACCGCGGTCTGAAGTTTAGGATCTCTAAAATAAACCAAAGAGTTTAAGATTTCGTAATAACTTTGAATTAATAAATTACATTTTTAAAGCATTCTAAAATGTTTTTTCCACTTACCGTCTGCAAATAAACGCTAGGTTCACGATTTTTGACATTTTCCGCAAATTTGGTTGATTATGTAATATTGGAGGGGGGGAGGGGGTCAGGATGTTGATTACGTCTGTTGACATGGGGGAGGGGGATATCGAAAATCCTAGAAACGTGATAACGTAATATGTGGACGGCCCCTAATATGTAAATAAGTAATCTATTTTTTAAAATGATGTTTCATGATTTCCTAAACACTTATAAGATCTACCTTGACTTATTTTGTTTTATCTTTAAATTAAAACCAAACGTGCATAGGTTGAACAATTTTCTGGCACGCCTGCCTTATTACTAGGCCTAGGCCTAGTTAGGCGGCGTTGACGTAGTAATCAAGATGCTGCATTGTGCTGTCTTTTTTGCTACTGGTCCAAGAATGAATAATTTGTAATGCTGCAGAAATGTTTATCTCGTGCTTTACTTTAAATAAATAATAAGGTATAAATTTTTCAATTTCAGGAATATCTAGGCTTATTGAAACAATATTAAAAAATCTGGATATTTTGATTATTCGACTCCCAATAAGACTATCTATATAGGTATCTTTCAAATGAACATGTTTAAGTAATAAAATCTAGAGAAGAACGAATAATGTTACAAGGTTACAATAATGTTACATTTATACCAAAGGCTAAGTTTTAACCTAACGCATCAATTTTTACCAAAAACTTTTAATAGATTTTTTCTCATTTCTTCTATGGCAGAGCACGTGTTAAGACTGACTCTTACCGCCCTCACTTTAAGAACCCCTAGTTAGTATATACTATAGTTTGATCCGTGTTTGTCAGTCTTCGGAATTTTGTCGTCGCCGCACCGCGCCTGCCGTGACTGCCATCTTCTTCCGTTTTCATTCCATCTTTTGAAATATCATCGAAAACAAAAGTAAAATACATAACCTCGATTTAGATAGGAGAGCAGCGACCGGCGCTGGTTGGTTGGAGCGCTTCAACAAGCACGAATTCCTGCGTCGCGATGGTTTCCTCATCGCCTAATAAATAGACCGGAAGCCCTAACGGCGTCCAGCACACCATTCAATCCGTAGCCCTCTTCTTGGCCAGCATATAACCTTCCACTAATGGGGGAACGCCACTTCAATGTGGCGTCACTCTCCTCTATCAAGGCTGGTTTACATTGAGCAAATACTGATTTCCAATTCGAAACAAGTCAGCGCTGACCCGGTACTGCCATCGTGTGCATTGATATTAAGTCAGTAAAGCGCTGCACTGTGAAAAATATTGGATTGATTCTTACATTACTATTTTGTTATTACAGTTTTATACAGAATAACAATTTTTCAATCGTAATTTTGTTGAATTACAAGGAATTTAGTTGAAACTCGGTTACTCGATTATATTATGTATCAATATTTCCCGTACGGTTAATACGGGAATAACAGTATACTGTAGTTTCAACATGATTCATGTGTCCGACTATAACTACGTACCTATACGACTACATGCTGTCATATTAGAATCGAGATCCCAGGGTTGCGGTGTAATGAAATAACATTGTTTTAACATTACGGCACGGTAACTAACATCACGCCAACACCGTTACGCTTCATGGTAATTCATACGTATGAACCACAGTCTCAGTGTGACTTCAACGTTCACGCTATATATTTTGAAGTCAGTTCGCTCCCCCTAATCTCAGTATACCGAGAGAGCAGTAAGTGCTCTCTCGAGCGACAGGGTGATGCGGGGATACGGTGCGCGGGGTAAAACAATTGTATATGCAAACGAGCAAAGGGATACGTCTCGCCGAACGCCGTTGCTCATTCGAGCTAGGACATTTTTTGAACGTTTGAGTATCTGCTCTTTCATTCGACGCGCCATATGCCCGCTTGCTTCTGCGAATTTGGTTCAACGACACCTCGGCCCCTCGGCGCGGAGTGGTGCGGACGACGCCTGTGGAACAATGTCTAGTAGTCGTATTTCGATTTGTGGTAGTCCTTAGGACTCGGGACGTTGCTTGCTTCGATTAACTAAATATACGAACACGCGTCTCTCAAATCCGGAACCAAACAGCGAGTCCATGAGGGATTGAAGAATCCCGCTGCCGTTGGAAACCCCGAACGCGGTTTTAGAAAATTGAAACGAGTTCCGGAATGGTACCGAGTATCAATTATATAATTCCGTCAGTCAGGACAACATTTGCCCAGAGACATATATTCTACATAGCCCCAAAATTATATAATTCCCTTAGTGAAGACATGAAAAATTATCCTAACATAAAAATATTTAAAGCAAACCTTAATAGATGGCTACTTAACAAGGGATATGTAAAATCTGATCAACTTCTTTGCAATGCACGACAATTTATTTAGTATCACTTATCTATTTTTCTTAATTAAATATGATTAAATTACAACTATAAATGTATATATTTATTACATAGCTATATTTTTTTATAAAATTGGTATATTTATGTATATATACAGGTGGTGGGTCCAAATAATTTATTTAAAAAAAAACACTTCATTTCTTAAAATTGCATAAAAATATGCACATCTAGAGACGGGCCAAATTATCGCCTAGTTAGATGTGCTATTGGCAGTAAAGGTCATGTAAGATGTGTTAAACCTCCCTATATTAATTATTAAATAATTTATATAATTATTATAAGATTACATGACCTATGAATGAACTGTATACCTAATCCTATGTACCTAAATAAATAAATAAATAAAAAATAAAATTTATTTTGTTCTAAGAGAAGCTACTGATTTTCTCTTCTGTGTCCTGATTTTCCTTTCTGAACCGGGTTCAGAAACATAACGTCCAATGACCAGAATGTCACATCAAACGAAATACATAAGAAATTAGCTGGGCACCTACTTTCTCTCAGCATTGGTAAACTAAGGCTACTAACAGGACTTGACCGAACTGTCACTGAGAATGCTAATAACCTGTTTTGTCGACCATAACCCCAATTCGGCAGTTTGACTACCGTTTACGAATACATTTGTTTTACTTAGTGTAATTTCTGTATCTTGTTTACGAATGTAAAATGCGCATAGTTATTTCCAAAAATGTCGGACGTTATTAGGTAATTGGAGTTTAGAGTAGAGAGCATCCATCTATCTCTCTCTCTCTCTCTCTTTCTTTCTCCATCGCATGGCACTCAAAATTCGTAATTAAGAGCGATTCTCACGCGAGCATTTCAAAATGGAAAATCTCCTTTAGTTTTAAACGTTGTTAAATTGTAACGGCTCTGTGGCATAGTGGTTAGATTGCCTGATCTTACTTTGTCTTAAATTAACTGTCCAAATATAAAGCAAATAGTTGTCTAAACGTCCAAATCTACTAAAGTCAATAAATCAACATAAATATATCGTGTTTAGTGTCAAATGAAAGGTCTGATTGAGTACATTCCGAAAATATTTATGTATTTATATGGATAAATACACAATCCACAAATATTTCATATAAAAACCATAATAAAAATAATTGCAAATGCAGTAGTTCACTTTTTGTAACGACAGTCGTGTTTTTTATTCCTTTTAATATATCTACTTGTTATAAAATCGTAATCAATAGGTAATAGTCAGACTGAATGAAGTCAGACACACAAGCATCTATTAAATCTCCGAATAGTTATGTTTTCGAGTCGAAGCATGTTTGGTTCTGACATTTGGTTCCGACAAGGTAAGGTTCCGGGTTCGATTCCCGGCTGGGTCACCATTTTACGTTGGGATAAAGTTAAAGAATTGCATTTCATTTCTGTCGATCGAATGCAATAACAAGCATGCACTTACACTTATTAACACCCACACACATACGTGTAAACAATATTATAGTAGAGTTGGTTGTAAGAAATTGTCGTGTGATAATAAACCAGCCCATCGTGAAATTTTACAATAAATAGTAGAAACAAACAAACAAACAATGTTACCTTCTAACTATGCTAGTTAAAAACTTTCTTCTGGATATATGCTAACACCAGCGCATACCTAGGAGGAGGATTGCTAATTATTGAATTTTTACAAGTAATTACAAGTAAAGTACTACAAATGATTCCAGAAGCTAACGGAAAATCGGGTACCTCAATGAAATATATATTTTTGAATAGCTTAGACCTTCAGGATAATGGTTGATTATGGGCAAAAAGCGCTCAATACATGGGAAGGGGGTTAAATCGCTCTCATCAATTTTGTTTACACTAATAAACACTAAATTACATCAAGCGACCAGAAATGGTACTAATGTAAAAAGATAGTTCGAAAGAGTACATACAAATGAGTATAGAGGGCGTTAAATTTTATATAATTATTTGAGGTTTCAATTAAATGTCATTAACCCATATATGCCCAGAACTATTTTGGTCTCCGATATCTTTCGTTTTTGGATATGTGGACACCTGAAGGGTTCTTATGAAGAATCCAAGTGAAGATTTGAGGTGGGAGTGGGGGAAGAGTATTTTTTTTAAAGGGTCGAAAACGACCCCTGGGTCAAATGTGTTACTTTAAACTGATGTTGAATAAAAATGTTATTTTTTATTTATTCTTTATTTACCGACAAAATTCAAGAATGAAACTGGGAGAAACATTTTACATGCAAATTGACACCACATTTACTACACGCCGTTACAGTTTTATTTTTACATAAAGCACACCGAAGTCTTGTCAAAGCCTTTCCGATCATATGCTCCGAATTGTGCTTCCGCACCGAATAGGGTACGGTAGTTTGGACCTTTCGAGTAGGTCCGGGTTGAAGCCTTTCGGTTCCGTGGTTCTGCAGCAAAGTACGGGCAATGCTCCGTCGAAACTCCAACGTGTCGACGTCGCCCCGGTACTGGCGAGCTAGAAGTGTAGCATTATTCACCGCGACGTCAATAATCCAAAATAGAACAGGTATATGCCATTTCTTGCCTCTAATAGCAATCCTATATACGCCCACGTTGGCGTCCAGTCGATCCACACCCCCCATATATCGATTATATTGCGAAATTAGATAAGGTTGTTGTACGTTAATCCTTGATTTCAGCGCAGCTGAATATCTTCTCGCCGTTTGGATGGGCTGTACCCCGTGTTCAGTCGATAAGAGAGTCACGACGCTATTATCATGCCACCTAACAGTGCATATCCCATTTGTCTCATCCAATTGGTAATCATAGTAACCTCTCTCTTCTTTTTGACATTCCTTTACGCCCTTTAGTGGGCAGTTTTCAATACGGTTATTACGCACTGTACCCGTCACAAACACGTTTTTACCTTTGAGGTCGCTGGCCAATAGTAGTCCAGTAAAAAAGTTATCGCAATAGACAGAGAAATCTGTATTGGGATACTCCCCCTGTACTTTAGTTATCAGTTTATTGATAACATGATGTCCCAATCCGGTCTCAACACGCTCAGAGCGCCCTTGGTAGGGATCTGCAAACAGGCAGTAGCCTAATCTTGTCGCAGCAATCCACATTTTGAAGCCAAATCTAATTGGCTTCCCTCTAATATGCTGTTTGCAACCATGTCTACCGTAGTATGGAACCATGGATTCATCGATGCTTATTTCCTTTTCGATAGGAGCATACTGTAGAAATTTAGCATTTAGCATATCAATCAGCGGGCGTACTTTCGCCATCTTGTCATTTTCAGGCAGTTCGGAGTTATCGGCCGCATGAAAATAACGCATTATCTCTTCAAATCGATTTCGTCGCATACTTTTTGTGACAAGGATATTGTGAGTATCTTCATTGCTCTCCCAGAACATGCGGCGTCGCGGCAACGGAGCATAACCAGACAAAATAAGGATAGCAATAAAGCAATATAATTCTTTGTCAGACAAAGAGAAATTCATATTTCCCTCTTGAACAGCATATATTACTGTTTGTCTGACTAAATAATCGATAACTTCAGGATTGAAAAATAGCTCAAAGAATGTCACAGGGTCAGTATTTTCTGATAAAGTTGTAACAGACCTAGGTAGCGGTGTGGTCCACTCACGGTTATTCCCGGGAATATCTTTTTTCACCCAGGTGCGATTCCTACCCGCTTGGCGTTGATTAGCTGTTCCTCGACCCCTTCCACGCCCCCTTCCGCGTGCCCCTCTGCAACTGTCTTCTTCCATTCGCAATGGTGGTGTATCATCAGGTTCCTCATCTTCGCTGCACTTGGTTTCGTCAGCAAATGGACGCCTCAAAATAAGGCTTGCAGGTGCGAGCAGCTGTCGACGGGATAAATGATGGAAATGTACATCTTCTTCAGCGCCAGAATCACCGTCAGATACCCTGCCGTTGCCAGGAGGGTCAATAAAAATATCAGCACCTTGTATTTCATCGTCGAAGTCTAAATTTTCCAACTCCTCTATGATTTCATTCGTTGTAAGCGGCCTTCTAGACCTAGAAATATGAAATAGCAATTATATTTATTACTTATATAGATTTTCCCGAGGGGTCGTTAGCGACCCACGGGTGATTTGACAGCTGTCTCCATGTCAAAAAACATTTATATCTGAGCACTTTCACCATTATGGGATCAGTAAACTATCTAATTTTATAATAAAAGAAACATAACAGGAATATCTACAAAGAATAAAATATTACTCACATTATTCTCAACAAAGACACAGTTTTTTGCCACCAAAAATGAAGTCATGACTTGAACTGACACCAGAAGTTTCAAAACTACCATACAAATTAAATCACCTATTTGTTTTAGTAGATAATACCCTTACCATCTGATAGGTGGCGCTAGAAGCCACAAATAAGCGTTTTCGTTTAAAATGTTGCACGTTTTCTATAACCTGTTGTACAGGACAAAAACGACCCACTGGGCATATATGGGTTAAGATAATGAAATATGCATTGCATCAATGTATCAAATATAAAGAAGATATTTAATAAAATCAGTCTTATTTTGTCGTTATGTTCAATACTTTACTCGTCCTCTCTACCTTGTTATAACTACAATAACTTTGGAAAGGTCGCAGAAAACACCTAAATACCCGAAGTTTACTATTCTAACCGGTTTGTTTGTATAATATAAATTAAGACTTTTCTGAGCACAATGCTTTGATCTCACGTGTTCTTAACTTAACGGTGTTTGACTTTCACAGCACACAAATATCCAAAAATGTTTATTTTATAGTATTATTTCTAACTGTTGATTTATTCCAAATTGTATTTAATCATATAACAAAGCATTCCACCATCGGCTCCTATTCTTCATCATCATCACCATCAACCGGTAGACGTCTACTGTTGGATTGGACATAGGCCTCCCCATAGAATGCCATGACGAGCGGTCTTAAGACACCTCCATCCACCTACTTACTGTGACCGTGGCAATGTCATTGGTCCAATTTGTGGCGGGCCGTCCCACACTGCGTATGCCGGTTCGTGGTCGCCATTCGAGAATCTTTTTTCGTCAACGGTTGTCGGTTCTGCTAGCTTTATAGCCTGCCCATTACCATCCCAAGTTGGTAATTTTACGAGATATGTCACTGACCTTGGTTCATTGCGGATTTCCTCGTTTCGTGTCCTATATATATACCACGTTAGCTGCTTTCGTCAGCAATTTTATTGGCTTTCTATTCGCGATCGAAGAAATTTGCATAACTTATCTTTACTCTACAACATAACCCCACTTCGCCCTCCATCTCAAGGAGAATTTCCACCTTTTGGGAGGCCACGATCTTCCACTTCGTTGAAGCCGAGATAACACACTCGCCATTCCGATACATCATTCTTCTGTTTACACGCATTCTTTTACGGTCCATTCTGCTCGTTTATGAAATCAGCTCCCTCACTCTATCAGGCATGCGCCTTCGTTGCACACTTTCAAAAAGTTGTTGAAGAAACATATATTTCCACACAGCCACTAACCAAATACCTCACCTAGTCCTCTCCTTTATCCTTCCCTGGGCAACCTTAGCATAAGTTATTGACATATATTTGTATAAGTTTATTTTAAATTTAGCTTTACTACTTCTGTGTTTATTGTACGGTGACAGTGAAACTCCAAGCATTGCTCTCTCCATGGCTCGTTGCGGGACTTGTGTATAATATGAGGCTAATAGTTAGCGACCACGTCTCTGTCGTATATTCCTATTCTTAATTATGAAAAATTAAATAGTCCTCAAGTTAATTAGCTGCATATTTGCAGAGTACCTATGTTTAATGTCAAAGGATGCCCTTCGCCAAATTTGTTTCGTGTGCCCGACGGCATAGGCTATGTTGTGGCCGGCTCCTGGACTATATAAAGGAATGTCTGCCAGCTGACGGTGGCACCACTCCAACTGCGAGAGTCGTCCGTCCGATTCCCGCGATGCCCGGCCCGAGTTATTTTAATAAAATATAGCCCATGCCCGGAAAGTTTTCACCTCGGTAGCGCATCGCGTTTGTTTACATGGTCGTATTTTCGATCGCGTTGATAACCCACTTCCCGCTTCAGATGGGTTTCATGGACACGCACACTAATACAATAGTGATGAGTTCAGCCCTCGGATTCTGAAGCGACGATACGATACACGATTGTCGTCAATCGATGATATTTGCGATTTTGGAAGTGATCCGACAGCCCTTCAATTGTCAGAAGTGAGGTTAGGATAGACGACAGCACATGATGTGTCTTCTGCATGTCGTTGCTCTTGGAGATAGCTGGGAAATGGCAGTAAAAATCGCCATTCAACAATAATTACCGACTCTTCGCGCCCAAGACAATTGAAGTTGGAATAGAAATAAAGATATTCGATTTAATAAATACCTATAGGACGCGATCCAAATTGCCATTAGCTCAAAACACTAAGCACGTTCAGAGCCCGGTCCGAATTGAGCATACGCCGCTCATTGCTAAACGACCGACCCGGCCAATCAGAATACGATATCGGGGTGGGAATCACGTGGGAAGTATCGAGTTCCGAGATTAGCTGACGATTCTAAAACAGAATCAGTCAAATCGTCGGATCGACGACGATATCGAATTCAATGTCGTGTTGCGTTGACGTATCGTATCGCCACTTCAGAATCCCGGGGCAGATTTATATTATCGAGATGAAACATATATTATCGCGTAGGGTTTGCAATCCCGCACACTTTTTTCTGATTCCATAACTGGAATCAATAGTCTACTTCTTGCTACTAAATAATCTGTTATTGTGCACGTATGTGCACCGCCAGGTGCTGGTATGTTATTAATAGTCAATCAGCACAAAGCTTAATTCAATTTACTTTAATTAATGTCTCCTTAATTTACATATTTGCTCCACCGAAAATCCAATTGTAAAAAAAACAAAAACTGTACCTACTGGCAGCGTCAAAGATCTCGGTCCGTCGAACACTGTCCTAAAATGCGTTCACATAATATATCATACAGGCTCATTAAACATTCTGCACGATTTGAAGGGATTTCTATTCATATTTGGTTGCAGTGCATTGGTGTTCAATAAATATGTTTAATACATGTGATCTGAGCATGTCGGCGAGGGACCGAGATCCTTGACGCTTAGATATTGGGCTCTATTGCGTTTCTTCGTGAACTAATATCAAAAAAAGGTCATTCGAACGAGACAGAACAGCGCGTTAAAGCGGAATATAAAATGAACGGATGGCGGTTTCGACTACAACGGGCTAACCCGTCACCGCAGGCTGGTATACCGATATAGATCGTTCTTTTAGCCGCGGGATGAGCGTAGAAGACTTGGGGACAAGACAATCTACTGTCTAGTTCACCAGCAACCCGTTAGAGTCCAACGCGTTACGGCGAGGCACCGGGAAAGGTCCCAGCGGGCAGCCTCACCCCCTAACTACCAGTTTTGGCAGAATATCTCCGTCTGGATATCCGTATAAAATGAATGATCGTATCTTTTCCCGCACGATAACTACCTGCCGCACATAAAAAATCTGAAATAGTTTATAAAAAATCTTTCGGTCTTACATTATGCCGCTTTATGTTCGATTGATAGTTTTATACTGAAAAAATAACAATCATTAATTTTATTCGCTCTAACGTATTGTAGTTCCGATTGTAGTTCATGAAGAAACGCAATCGGACCCATTATAGAGATTAGACATAAATTACCGAGTAGGGTTTGCAATCCCGCACACTTTCTTCTGACTCCAGATCTGGAATCCATATTTTACTTCTTACCACTACACAATCCGTTATTAATTTGTTTCCTATTTGCACCGCTAGGTGACGTTATGTTATTATTTTAAACAACTTTTTATTATTTATATAGGTATATAGTTTTTTATTGCAGTTTTTAGGAATGCGACTCTTTCTTTTATTTTTTATAGTTATTTTAACACTTCTATATGTATTAATTTAAAGCTCATTTTTTTCCATTTTTTTTATTAAGTATGATTATTTATTTATTTATTTATTTTATTTTATAGTAAACTTACAGATAGTAAATATATGATATATTATTTTAAAACGTATTAAAACAAAATAAATTTACTATCCTATGAATAGTTTACAATGCGTGCATTACTTAGAAATTAATTAATATAGAATAACATGAACACGTCCATAGTGGAAAAAAGTAATAACGCTAATAATATCAAGGTAAGAAAAGTAATAATAAGGTAAGTTGTTAAGAAGGTAAGTTTGAGAAAGGGATATATAAAGTAAAATAGAAGTATGAATAATTTGATATTAATATTTATAAAACATAATATGATATAATATAATAGTATGGTATAATATATAAAGACCTTGCGTTGAAAACTTCGATTTCCTAAGAAATACCGTAACTTATATTTCTAGTCATTTACCAAATTGCAAAATACTAATCTGTCTTTGTAATTTCGTTGAAGTGTCAACAACGGTAATTTTGTTAGCTTCGAAGATGTCGAAATTTGAGCCGACAAAACGTAATTTGCGGGAAGCAATGCTTTTCTGCTTTCATCTTTAAAAAAAACTGCCGCAGAATGTCATAGATTGCTGCTGGAGGCTTACGGAGAATTTACTCCGACAGAAAGAACTGTTGAGACTTGGTTTCTCCGATTCAAAAGTGGTGATTTCGACGTGTAAGACAAAGAGCGCCCAGGCCAGGAGCAAAAATTTGAAGAGGCCGAATTAGAGTCCATACTCCATGAAGATTCGAGTATGACTGGAAAAGATAAGTGAAGTGCTTAATGTTCATCCCTCAACCGTTTCGAGACGTTTAAAATCTATGGGAATCATTCGAAAGGAAGGGCATTGGGTTCCTCACGAGTTAAGGCCAAGAAACATCGAAAGACGTTTCATGACTTGTGAAATGCCCCTTCGCCGTCAAAAAAGAAAAGGTTTTCTCTACCGAATAATCACCGGCGACGAAAAGTGGATCTTTTACGAGAACCCCAAACGCAAAAAATATCGCTCGTACCCCGGTGAATCACTTCCATCGACCTCAACAGCCACGCCGAAGAGAGACATCCACGGATCCAAGGTAATGCTTTGCATTTGGTGGGACCAAAAGGGTGTCATCTATTACGAGCTATTACATCTAGCTATTACGAGCTATTACGAGCTAGCCATCTATTACAGGGAGAAACCATCACGGGCGATCGCTATCGAGCTCAGCGCAAGAATTTGAGCGATGCCGTGAAGATAAAACGGCCGGAATACGCTAAAAGGCACGACAAGGTACTTTTCCAGCATGACCATGCTCGACCAGACGTCGCGATGCAGGTCAAAAACTTCCTGGAAACGCTTCGCTGGGACATCCTACCTCACTCGGCGTACTCCCCAGATATTGCGCCATCCGACTATTGTTTGTTCCAGTCAATGGTCCGTGGCCTTTCCGAGTCTTTCCAGTCTTGACCCTTCCAGTCTTTCGAGGATATTGAAAAATGGCTGGATTCGTGGATAGCCTCCAATAACGAAGACTTCTTCCGCCGGGGAATCTGTCTCTAGCCAGAAAGATGGGAGAACGTCATAGCTAGCGATGGACAATACATTGAATGAAATGCACTTTTCAAAATCACAAAATAATCGAAGTTTTCAATTCAAAGACCTAATAATAGTCATATAATACAGTACACTAGGATGGCAGTTAGTAAGGTAGGAGATAGGCTAGGTATGATCGAATCTTTAATTAAATTAATGGAATCATTAAATACATCTAATCCTTTTAAATGATTTATCAAAAACGCGACACATTCTGGTACGAGGTCTATTCGACGCGATGTTGCTATTGCAAGCGACAACAGAAAATGTTTGAGAGCTCTTCGTTAGTCGCGGTGGCACACGAAATTGAACTTTTTCTAAACTAGCTGGGCTGTCTAGTCGATTGTGCAAAAGCCTATAGAGACACGTTATATAGTCCTACGTGTTTTTAAGTCTATTAGGTTGAAGTGAGAAAGCCGCTCTACATAACGTTTCAGAGTATTCCTGATACCACATTTGTTCGACAGCATGCGAGTGAATTTCTTTTGCAATCGTTCAATTCTATCGCTGTGAACACTAAAGCGGATTCCAAATCATTGATCCATACTCCAGAACCGATCTAATCATTGATGTATAAACGAATATTAGGGATTTCAGATGTCGAAATAGCTTCATTGCCCTGAAGACAGAACCAAGAAGTTTATTTGCTTTTTCGACATTTCCATTGAAGTTATTTTTATGAAGATTATCTCACTGTATTTTTTTTAGCAATTATGATTGTTTAAATGGGTACTATCTATATGTACATCATTTTATTTATCGTCCCATTAATTTACATTTTTGTTCCATCGAAAATCCAATCTTAAAAATTCCAAACGCTTTAATCCTTTCCAAGCCATCGATCACAGCGGAGGCTTAACGGTTTAATTAGACAATTTGATTTTTGATTGAACGCGCTTGCGGCGCATTGACTCTGTAATCCATCGTCATTTGTAACGGTATGCGAAACTGGAACAGACTGATATCGAAACACGATCGACGACAAAGAACCAGTCGCTGTGCGATTAGAAAACCGGAGACGATCGACGAGAAGTGACTGTACAAATCAGGGGGAGCTAAAAACTAGAGCTGTCAACTACAACGGGCGAACCCGTCACCTCAGGAGTTTTAACGAAATTTGATCGTTCTATCTCCCGTGAAGTCAGCGCAGAAGACTTAGGACAAAAACAGTCCACCGTCAAGCTCCGCCACATGCCCGTAAGAGGCCAACGCCTTATTCGCGAGATGTTACCCAGCGAGCTTACACTTAAGCCCTTACTTCCAGTTGCGACCAGATTTCTCCGGTCTCTCGACTGGTTACGAGTTCGAGGTCGCTTGCGCGGTCCTCTCCCTTACGTAACGGTGAAACGGTGTCAACCGAATCTATCTCGGACCACGGCATCCTTTGCCCGGCTGTTCACTCGGAATCGGGTAGCCGATGGTCGTTTTAAGAGCAGTCGCCGTAAGGTCAGCAACCACCCCCGCTCTATAGGAAACAGTACTGTTTTCAGACTCCCTCGACTGTTAGTCAGAATGCACAATCGATTGGCTTACGCCGCACGGTGCGCAGACCGTCCAAAAGGTTGACTCCTAGGGGAAACTAGCCCTAAGGCCAGAGTCCTACCCGGGCTCGCGCTACATGTGTGGAGGCCGCCGGATGGGTGTTGACCCGTGAGTGTGACCGACCCTGAACAAATAGGTCTTCGTGATTCAAATGATCTACAAGCCCGCGTAGACTTCCACAAAAAGTTCCTTACTGGAATCAGCCAGAATGGCACTGGTCTGGGGTATGGCAGTACAACCATGAGCGATGTGGACTTGAAGAAGTCTCTCTTGCGGAGAGATTACGACAGCAACAGTATGACTCATGCTATTGGCCTTCAATGCCAGAATGATTGGACAACAATTGGGGACTTTTGCATTCCGCCTCCAATGCACTGGAAGGTAATGCTCTATGACTGGACGCCAGAGATGCTGACATTTTATTTGAATGCCTTTCAGAATACACTTCCAGACCCCAGTAACCTCGCTTGATGGAGCTATGCCGAGGATATTTCATATCCCCTTTGTAGCAATAATCCTTGCACAGCTAGACATATTCTAGCTGGCTGCAAAGTGGCCTTAGATCAAGGACGGTACACTTACCGTCATGACAAAGTCCTCGCTGTTATTCGCGAGGTAATTAACCTCTCAGTGGTTCGTGCCAACAAGGGTTTGACACTATCCTCCAAACCCCCAATACAGTTTGTGCGGGATGGATCTAAATGCAAAAAACATTTAACTACAAAACGTTTCTCAATAATCGAGAAAGCTTCAGATTGGATTCTGGAGGTCGATTCGGTCTCTAAGCAGTATTAATTCCCTGAAAGTCTCGGATGCACAGCCCTCCGTCCAGCTATAACTCTTTCTATCTAAGAAGGTGGCCCTTATCGTAGAAGTAACTGTTCCGTGGGAATCAAATATCCTAAAAGACCACGAGTACAAATTAAATAAATACCATGATCTTGCAAATGCCGTCACCCGGAACGGCTTCACTGTTCACCTTCGAGTGGTGGAAGTTGGTGCTCGTGGCCTGCCAGCTAAATCTCTGTTTCACCTCTTTAAAGATCTTGGTCTTTCCAGAAAAATAATCAACTCTTTCCTAGAAAAAATATCTAAAACCGCGATTTGCGCATCTCAAATTCTATGGCTGGGGAGTGGCGAAGGGGAGTGAATGGGTGGTAAGGTGAACGCTCACATCTGGCAAGACAGCTGTCCTAAACCTACCACAGCCGGTCGTTAGTCCGGAATCCACTGCTCACCCCCCAGAAGTGTAAAAAAAATGTATCATGACGGGCCCGACTCCGGTCGGTGAATTCCATGGCAGCTGGCAGAGTAAATATATTTTGTTTGTTAACCAAACATAGTCGAGTTTCTACAAAAAAATACATTTTACTTAAATTTGTACCTCATCAACAAAAGTATATCATCTTTTTAAAAAGGGACGTTGATAAAATTTTTATTGCTGTTATGCAGTTCAACTTCGGTAGACGAGTTCTCGAGTGAATCCCAGCATAAATTGCTTTTCTCATTAGAACGAGAATCTATATATGTATGTCTGTATACGATGTTGGTTTAGGTAAACGCACTAATAATTAAGAAATATAAGATAATTGATCATAATACTTATCGTGGTTTTTAAACAGATATTCAAGATCCGGCTCAATAATTTATGCTTTCGGGGAAGTACTGAAAAAAACCCAAATCTTTTCTTAAAATTACATAAATGATATTATATACATGTAGGGTGACCTGGTCGACAGTGGCTCGGCGGTACACAGCGAATCACTTAAATATCTAAGCAAATATATGACATACATTCGCTTTTGTCGATACTTTACCGTCATCTGTACCCAACATTCACAACCATTCACTATTTGCCCGATAACGACGGCGGTCGGATAAATAATTAATGATTATTTCGATTTTTTCTCGATTGCAAAAATAGAATACGGCACCGATTTTGTTTATATAATAATATCGTTAACCTATATAATAATATCATAAGCAACATTAACTGTGCGCCACTAATAAAACTGAACTAAAAAACATTTTTTTAGGCTTATCTATAAACACTTATCATGATTTGTTGTGTCATGATTAGGTAGTTGTTATTTATATACAATTATTCTACTTAAATTTCTCTTACTAAAAACGAGTCGAAAATGAACTTTTTTTTTGATTGAGGGCTATAAGTATAAAGGCCCTCAATTAAAAAATACTGAAAATCCGAAAGTTAAACGTAAAATATGGTTTTTATCGGTGTCAAAGTCCTAAATCAGAAATCTTTTTAAACATTTTTAACTAAAATAGTTCCAATAATTCCGACTGTAAATTTCGGAGTAACTCGTCTTCAAAAATAGGCTGATCTACTCGGCTCGATTGCGTTTCTTCGTCGGAAGAATTTGTTTCTCAGATTGTAAAATAGTTCATGCGAAGATTGCGTTTCGTAAATCGGAAAATAGTTCATGCGAACGTGACAGAGCGGTACGTCAGAGCGTAATGTAAATACTACCTGAGCGCAGAAAATAATCTGAAATAGTTTGAAAACATTTCGTCCGGGCTTACATTATGCCGCTTTATGCTCGATTGATAGTTTTATGCTGGAAAGTGACAATGACATTTCATATTCCGCTCTAAAATATTGGCCTGTCTCGCTCGCACGAATAAATTAGAAACTCAATCGGGCCCATTATGTACAAAGTCATGATAATTTCATTAAAGACATACTGTATGGGAAATTTAGTAGCGTTTGAATATTTACAAAGTAGTAATAATGTATATTGTGTTTTTTTAATGAAATCTCGAATTATTATTAACTATAATATATGCCCGCCAATATAAATGTGTGAATCAATATCAAAAGTATATGGTAGTGATTCTGATATGAATCTAACTTTATAATCGATTATTGCTTATTTATTTGCTTGTTTTCAAGAAGCTTTTTATGTGATAAAAGTACTTATTACAAATTATTGATTATGACCAATGGTTATTTATGGAATTAACTGTGTCGCTTCGAACTTATTAAATAAAATACTGTGTTAATTAATTTTGTTTGTAATGTCACCCTACATATAAATACAATTCCAGATAAACACACGTGTTGACATAGTCTTCGCAGCTCTTTGTTTCATATTTACACGCAACCCTTGAGTACACGCGCGTTTGAGTCACGTTACTGCACTCTAGCGGGGTTTATGCCGCTTTTCAATTTTTAGGTTTTTTTGTTTGTGACTTTTCTACTCCATTTAAACTTCTAATTTCTTCTTCTTTTCACATTATAGATATAGTTTATGAGTTTATTACCGTCCGAAATACTGAGTATAATAGAGTCCAAAATCACCAGCATATCATAAAACATCAAGTATCATCAAGTTCTTGCAGTATCTTTTCCAAATCACGAACCACATCATTTATTGGGGTCGACCCGAAAGTTAGTAATGTGGGTACCATATAATCGTGCTAATGCATCTCGGTGGTTAGCAAAAAGTCCGACAGAATGGAGAATTCAGCGATCGGCACCGAAAAAAACCTGGCTAAATAACATCAAAGACGACCTTAAGAATCAACTATTATCGGCTAGGGATGCTCGAGACGTGGCAAAAAATCGTCAAGAATGGAAGCGAATCGTGAATGGAGTACGAGATCCAGCGGCACCGACAGCAGCGTATTTGCTGCGAGGGCGACCCCCTCCCCAATCGCCGGCTACGGAATAAATAATAATAATAATGTGGGTACTATAGAGTGAGGAAAATATGTAGAAAAGAAAAGTGAAAGTATACATAAACTTCTTTGCAAATACCAAATAATAAACACAGCAGCATTATTTGTATAAATTGTTTATATTTTGCCCATTAGAACGCAAAGAATAATAAAAAATAAATAAAATTTAGTTTTGAAAAGGGAGAGGGGGGGGGGGGGGGGGAGGTGAGCACCGAGACGATTTAATAATGTTTTCTAGGGTAAAAAAGTGAAAAAATATCCTACTATCACGAGCACAGCACATAACTAAACAAAATGAAGAAAGACTTGGGATTTGAAAGTGCCACATGAAGGAGATGAAAAATGATGTTGAAAAGTAAAAAAAATATGCATACAAGTCATAGTTCCGAATGAAGATACTTGGTGCGCTACTTGTCAGTAGTTAACAGATAGATAACCCACAGTATTCAGTACATATTCAATTTGAATGAAAGCATCAATAATCAATTAAAGCTAGTTTTCGCATATTATAATTCATCATTTGCTAGTAATATATTGATATTGATATAAAACTAATCAAGCATAAATATTCATTTGACAGTAGCGTTGACTAAAGTCGTCGTTACACGGCAGACTGATTAAAATAAAATTAAAAAAAACAACTGATGCCATGCGAATAATTATTTTTAAAATATTAAAAGTCATCTTAGGCACTCTATACAAAAATAATCACACAATAGAAAGTAACAAAACAAAATTGAAAAAAAAACAAAAAACAACGTATGTAGATGGTCAGGTATGTCACGTTGAAAATTGTAATCTACATAGGTACATATTAAATATTTTCGTCGTGTCCAATTGACGTTTAAAGACCGCACTTGGAAGTGTCAAAATAATTGGGTTAGGTAGTAAGTCTCGTTACTACTCTTTACTGAACATACATAGGTAGTCAAGAATTAACTACTAGATTGTCAAACTATAAATATAAATAATCAAAATAGAAGCCTAATATTTGAAGTAGTTAGTAATTCGAAAAGATACGTAGTAAAATTATTCATCGTAATATTCAAATTGTCAGTAAAATGTCAAATAACCAAATTAAATCTACTTTATGCGTTTTAAACTAAACGTACCTACAGATATAAGGCCATATAAAATAATCAGACAACAAGGCTCTACTTGTTTTAGTAATTTAAATGGGCACCATATTTGAAAAATCATGGCCCTCAAATTCGGCCAGATTATAGAAAGGGTGGCCTATCAGCATCTCCTGGATGTTTTTTAAAATTTTATGTCCTTCAGCTGTTTACATTTTGTTTGTCGTTGTTTACACAGGCTTAATCTTCACTTAGCGTGCACCTAAAGGTTAATATTCATGTCTGATATCATCACAACAGAAAGAGAGCAATTGAATTAGCATACTAGACTGGTTGTTTTGTTTTTTCATTCGGATATAAAACATACTCGCTGCTTCGGAAAAACCTCCAACTGGTTTAATCAACGCAGGAAAAATAGTTTGTGACGGTCTAACTAGATTGAACACGTAATAACACGGGGTAACAAGGGCGAACGGCACCGGAGATCCCACGAAGGTCGATTCTCGCTGTAATTTCCACGATACCCACCTACCTACAACCTAACCTAACCTCGCTGGAAATATACGGGCTCCGCTGTCTTATCCGACTATTTCGCAATCCCGCAAAGTAGCCTTCTTTGCTATGCCATTTATCTAGAAAATATAATAATAATAATAATGCTTTATTTAAGAGAAAGTAGGATAAAAAAATGACCCAAAAACTACTCAACTAGGATAATGCGCTTACTAGGGTAGAATCTTCTCTTGCAATAAAATGCGCACGTAATTTTATACTGCAATTAAAATCTATGATAATATCTAGATATATAAAATAAAGTCGGGTTTGTATATATAACTACGAGTGGTATTACCCGGCGTTGCCCGTGTTATATCTGTTCTCAAATACCAATGTATACCAATTTTCATTGCGATCGGTTGAGCAGTATAGAAGTTGGTGTGCTGCAGCGCCGTCTAGTTGAAAGTTGCAACAAAGCGGATATATATAAAAACCTTAACCATGAAAAAATACATATATATGCCAACTTTCATGGTGATCGGTCAAACGGTTTCGGAGTCTATTAAACTCGGACAGACGGGCATACAGATATACCAACATCCATTTTTATATTATATTATTTTGGCCTGTTTTTAAAATTTAAACTTTGAATGCCTATATCTCGCTTATTTATAGCGACCGACACAATATATTTTAATTAAAGAGTTTTGAACAATGAAGCACAAATAAATAAAAAGCAGGAATAATTTCACTGTATTACCTTCACATTATTTTGAATTTAGAATAACGCTTGGCCGACTATGACGTTTGTAAGTTTAACATAGCAGCGCCATCTATGGATTACTCAATAGATAACGCCATCTGTTAAAATCGTTTGGAACTAACAGATAATTGCGAATGTCAAATAATAGACATTGCAATAAAATAATATCGCGACTATAAATTAAGACGTAAGATATCCTATCTTTCAAGTTGGATCAAACTGCACATTGTGTGCAAATTTGATTCAAATCGGTTAAGTAGTTTAGGAGTCCATCGCGGACAAACAACGTGACACGTAATTTATATATATTAAGACGAGTGGTATTACCCGGCGTTGCCCGTGTTATATCTGTTCTCAAATACCAATGTATACCAATTTTCATGGCGATCGGTTGAGCAGTATAGAAGTTGGTGTGCTGCAGCGCCGTCTAGTTGAAAGTTGCAACAAAGCGGATATATATAAAAACCTTAACCATGAAAAAATACATATATATGCCAACTTTCATGGTGATCGGTCAAACGGTTTCGGAGTCTATTAAACTCGGACAGACGGGCATACAGATATATACCAACATCCATTTGTATATTATATTATTTTGGCCTGTTTTTAAAATTTAAACTTTGAATGCCTATATCTCGCTTATTTATAGCGACCGACACAATTTTCTTCCAGATTTAGGCATTAAAATGAAAAAAATTGGAGAGAGGTTTCTATACTGCAGTTATTCCACTTTTATAACTATGTGATAATACTTACATGTATATATTTTAATTAAAGAGTTTTGAACAATGAAGCACAAATAATTAAAAAGCAGGAATAATTTCACTGTATTACCTTCACAATATTTTGAATTTAGAATAACGCTTGGCCGACGACTATGACGTTTGTAGGTTTAACATAGCAGCGCCATCTATGGATTACTCAATAGATAACGCCATCTGTTAAAATCGTTTGGAACTACCAGATAATTGCGAATGTCAAATAATAGACATTGCAATAAAATAATATCGCGACTATAAATTAAGACGTAAGCTATCCTATCTTTCAAGTTGGATCAAACTGCACATTGTGTGCAAATTTGATTCAAATCGGTTAAGTAGTTTAGGAGTCCATCGCGGACAAACAACGTGACACGTAATTTATATATATTAAGATTAAAAACAAAAATTGAAAAGTTGGCAAAAAAATAAAAATAAAAGAAAAACATTTTCCCATGTTCTTGCGCCTGATAAAAAAACAAAAAATGTCGTATATCACAAAGTGCTTTAATGAAGAGAATTAAACCGAGCGCATCCCATGCTGCACAATATGTAAATAGTTTAATTCAATCATGTCTTGCTGACACGCGATTGATATATTTAATTTTTGTACTTTTATATTTCTTCTGGTGTTATTATCTTAATAAAGTAGTGAAGGTATTATTTATTATGTATTCATTGTATTACTTTCATAAAATCATAAACTAAGTTCAGCTAATCTGTAACACGACATTCATTGACTATTAGGCGATAAGAAGTCCGCCGGGTCAGCTAGTTACATATATAATAGAATGTGTCCTCCTTTTGTGTTGATATTCACTCTTGTAGGCATAGAATTTACCAGGTTTTGACAGCTTCCTTTCAGTTCATCATCGTGAAACCAGACTTGAAATACTGCACTGATCGTTTTGGTTTTCGTTGTACAATCCATCTTGGAAAGCCGTTTTTCAACTGGCCCAGAGGTTTTCGATCGGCGGAGTTTCCGGGCCTTTCAAGTACATTAATTTGGTTCTGTGTGACAAACTGTTTCACTTTTTTCAAAGAATGACATGGGGCGAGATCCTGTCGAAAAATTCTCTCGTTGGAAGGATCTATCTTGGTCATCATGATGAATTCAGAAGCAGTCAATTCCTGGCATATTCTATGTCACCCGCTCCTCCATAAAGTGCGTTACGTAATATATGGATGGCCCCTAACGTCTGTCAGTTCGATGACGCATACGTTCTTCCACCCATTCATATAACACCTATTATTATTAAATTCTTACGTCGATATAAATAACTTGTTTCAAGATTTACCGCGCCCGCCTGCATGTGCTCACCGCGATCCGAAACACGGAGTATACCGCCGGTTTTTTCTCCATGCTATCAGAATTCAGTTTTTTCACTTCAGCTGGATGCGAGCGCACGCGATTGCGTGAAACGGTACATACTCAGAGCGGCTTCGCTTTATAAGTAGTTTGCGGATCATTAGCATAACGTGGATTTTAAATCGCAAAAAAAAACCGGCCGCTGCGATTTTGAGACTTGTTTATGATGTCTGAACACGATAGCGATCCATCAACCTACCATTGAACGGCGTCTTAGGTCTTGGACAATTTAAGAGGAGTAACTGCAGTTGCGCGACATTTAACAACAAGTAAATATATTAAAAAGAATAAAAACACGACTGTCATTACAGAAAGTGAACTATTGTATTTATAATAATTTTTATTACAGTTTTTTAGGAAATATTTGTTGTTTGTGTATCTATCTGCGCGCATCATCCCTTCTTCGATTCAGAAGCCGACGCTGTGCAAACATCTTTGCTATTACGACGAAAAGCCTTCGAAATTCCGGGCGAAACAAGAGTTACGTGGCTGTCAGACGTAGACTGCTCAATTTTAGACCGTTCTTATGCATTTATTACACTAGGCAACTAGGGTTGTAGACTACAGCGGGCGAGCCCGCCACCTCAGGAAGTTTTAACAACTAGTCGTTTTATCTCTCTGGAGTGAGCGCAGAAGACTTGGACAAAACAGTCCACCATCTAGCTCCGCCACAAGCCCGTAAGAGGCCAACGCCTTAACCGCGAGATAGCCAGGAGTGTTACCCGGCGGGCTTACACTCACGCCCTTACTTCCAATTGTGACCAGATTACTCCAGTCTCTCGATTGGTTACGAGTTCGAGGTCGCTTGCGCGGTCCTCTCCCTTACGAAGCGGTGAAACGGTGTTTACCGAATCTATCGCGGACCACAGCGTCCTTTGCCCGGCTGTTCACCCAGGATCGGATTGCCGATGGTCGTTTCAAGAGCAATCGCCGTAAGGTCCGCAACCACCCCCGATCTATAGGAAACAGTACAGCTTCCAGACTCCCCCGACTGTTAGTCAGAGTGCACAGTCGATTGGCTTACGCCGCACGGTGCGCAGACCGTCCAGGAGCGCCAGAAGGTTGATTCACAGGGGAAACTAAACAAGGCCAGAGTCCTACCCAGGCTCGCACTTCATGCGTGGAGGCCGTCGGATAGGTGTTGACCCGTGAGTGTGACCAACCCTGTACAGAATGGGTCTTCCTGGCCAACTCAGCAAGGGCCCATTACACTAGACAGCCAGGCTGTGCAGCCGGCTGTGCCGCCGGTTGCGCTGCTCATCATAGGGCATTGATTGTTATAAAGCCTATTACATTAGGGCAGCCAGTGGCGCAGCCACAAACTGGCTACCAATTGGCTGTCGTGCCCCGCGTACACCTCGGCAGCCACTGGCGGCGAAGAGTCGTGGCGGGGCATTGTGTCATACCGAGCCTATTACACTGGGCAGCTAATGGGCATAATGGGATCTAATGGGCCCTGTTGGAGTTGGCCACGAAGATCCATTCGTTCGGTCATACTCACGGGTCAACAACCAACCGGCGGCCTCCACGCAGAAGTGAGAGCCAGGGTAGGACGCTGGCTTGCCGGTCGGTCTCCCCTAGGACTCCTCCTGGCCGGTTTGCGCACCGTGCGGTATCAGCCAATCGATTGTGCACTCCTACTAACAGCCGGGGGAGTCTGGGAACAGTAATGTTTCCTATAGAGCGGGGGTAGTTGTTGTTAACCTTATGGAAACTGCTCTTGAAACGACCATTCGGCTACCCGATCCCGGGTGAATAAGCCGGGCCAAAGATGCCGTGATCCGCGATAGATTCGGTTGACACTGAATCACCGCTTCATAAGGGAAAGGACCGCGCAAGCGACCTCGATCCTTTAACCAGTTAGGAGGTAGGAGGTATCCTGATGGTTAATTCCAGACGGGGATATATGCTTCCAAACTGGTAGTCAGGGGGCGATGCTGCGCGTTGGGTACCTTTTCCGGTGCCTAGCCGCAAGGCGTTACACTCTGACAGGCATGTGGCTTAGCTAGACGGCGAATTGTTTTCGTGCCAAGTCTTCTGCGCTCACCTCACGGGAGACAGAACGATTGTCGTTAAAACTTCCTGAGGTGACGGGTTTGCCCGTTGTAGATGACAGCTCTTAAGAGGCCTATTACAAAATAGCGTAGGTATTCTTTTAAAATGAGTTTAAAAAATGAACGCATTTTTTTTGGATGTAACTATAAAAGATAGGATAAATAAATAAAAAAATAAATAAATAACTATTCAACCCTGGGAGAAAACCGCGGCACTGAGCGCTCTTCTCTTGCGCAAGCAAATATATACACAATTTCTAATTGTTTTTTGCAGTGTTTTCTCCTTTCTAATGACAATAATTTATATTATGTCGTATTGCTAAAAGAGTGAACTTTAATATAGTATAAGTATTATATAAGAATCTTATTTTATTTCTGAGAAAATTAGAATGATACAGGAAGTTTTTTTTTAAATTTTGTGTAATTGTAAGTAATGTTTACCTTGGATATGTGGTCAAAAAACGAAAAAATAAGGCCGCTATGGTCAACAAGAATACATGACGGACATAAAAAAAAATAGTATACGGTTTTCGTTGTAGTGATATTACTGTATTAAGGAGCTCAAAGTTTGCCTTCCGAGCGTTTTACGAATAACGACTTTCGGAAAATGGGCTGAATAAGTAAATAATATTCGTTATATCTAAAATTAAAGGCCGCTATGGTCAACATCAAGAAATGGTCCAGGTAATTCAGTAATTAAAGTTTGTAGAAATCTCTTCATTTCTTGGAATTAGAACGCCAAAAATCCACTTTTCTTGCCTTTCTGGAAAAAATATGTGATAGGGCTCTTAATTACACTGGGCAGGTGGGCGTTTCGCCACCGCTAGGTTGGGCCACCGCGTAGCAAGCAGTCTACTGCTCGCTAGTGGTGAGATAATATGTCGGGCGAGAAGTATACAAATATGCAACTCCATGTTCCTTTAGTGAAAAGGAGAAGACGAAGGGAGAGAAAGATGCATGCACACCCTAAGCTATCGTTAAGGGAATCTAAAGAGATGTGTTATACTGTATTTGATGAACTGCGTTCGAACGACAAGATTTTTAATTATTTAAGAAAGTCAGAAAGAACGAAAGAAAGAAAAATAAAGTAGCCACATAAGGACCTAAATGACCTTTATCGACGTTTACCTTTACCTTGACGTTTTTTTAATAATGAATGGCTAGATTGTCACAAGAATCGCTTTTCCCGCATTGCACGTGTGCACATTGCGTAAATGAGCATTTTTTTCACTTCTTACACAACTTTGTTTTTTCCTTTTTGTTATCCTGGTGTTGACAGCTTTTTGACAGCTGTATTTTTTATTTTTTTTTAAAGGTTATTAGGGTTGCAAGAAAAATAAGAGATTCAAAAGCCTAATTCTCGTTATTCTCTGGGTAAAAAAAAGGGTTGGAGTCGGTCATTCCTAATAATTATAATATTACCTTTCTGTTTTAAGGTGCACGCTTTGGGTCCTCTCCCCCTACACATCGTTTTTCAGATTTAGGGAGGAACTTACGGACGGACGGACGGAATATTTAAAAATATATATATAAAACGTCTAAAAAGCAGCCAATCCAGAGTCAAACATCAAATCCTACTACTATTATAAACGCGAAAGTTTGTAAGAATGTATGTATGGATGTTTGTTACTTTTTCACGCAAAAACTACTGAATGGATTTTGATGAAACTTTACAATAATATAGCTTACACATCAGAATAACACATAGGCTATAATTTATAAAGATGTATAGTTTTCTATCATCATTATCACAATTTTCCATCACCACGCGGGTGAAACCGCGGGGCGCAGCTAGTATTCCTATAAATCGGAAAAACATTGAATATTTTAGTTTTTTTTCATTCAAGACTCTTACATCCACGAGTGAATGGTTCATGTCGGCTAAAATACCGCGTTTCCGATAGAATGATTAAATATATAAATATTTACAAATCAAGAGGAGTACTTTTGCGCCGTTCGTGCCATTGATCTCGTGATCTTTATTTAAACCAATGACTTTTTTAAATAAACGATAGCGCATCGGCACGCGCATTTTTGTAAATACTCGTACACAAGAAATTGTGTATTTAGGTCGGTTTTATGAATTCGTTTCATGTGATGATTTTTTTATTAAACATTTGACCCAAATTCGAATTTAAAAGGACGTAAAAATATGTCTTATTAGTGTGAAGGATTGGGCATTCATAAGTAGGTATGAACGATAAGACAGGGTGAGAAAACTCGAAGCGAAAGTCATGAAAAATCAACTCTTGTGTGTAACAATCGCTGAAGCTGAAAAATTCGAAGAGATGCTGTTGGAAAACTGTAGCAAAGACGAGAAGCAGTGGCTTTTGGTCGGCTGAATGCTTTGATGTGTATTCGGGAGAGGTCCTATTTTTCAAAACAATAAATGATTAACATTAAAAAAAAATAAAATTGTCGTGTGTTTTTTTTATTATAAAAAAATATGAAATCATGTTTGTTTGCTCGTACTGATTCACCCCACTTCAAGGATGTCACTAATAAAAAACCCACCCTGTAGAGATCATGTCGACTAGTCAATCTTTCTTGGTCCATGGCAGAATTGAGATAATTTTTAACGCGCTTTTATTAGCTTGACCTGTACCATTGTAAGGAAATATCTAATAACATTTTTTTTAAGATCGGGAGATAACAGTGGTCGTGGGAACAAGTGAATATTAACTGCGCCTTGGCGTGTTTTTTTAAACATTGTAATAGATTTTAAACATTGATAACTTAGATCGAATGATTTTATTCATGGTCGGTTTCTGAACTCTACAAAACTCTTGTCTAGCTGCTTGTTGTACACCTTTAGTCAATATTTTTAGGACTTATTTTACCAGTTTGTAAAAGTAATTAAGGCGACATGAGACCTCAGAAAAATATCCGAAATAGGATACGCGAAAAAATAGGCGGAGTCTATTTCGTAGGGTTTGACCAATAAAAATCCAGCGTTGACGAAGCGTCAAGCGCAGACTCCACGTCCGCTAGCGCCGGGAACCAGACGCATACCATACTAAACGGTTAATCGCAGTGCTAGCACAGAATAATTATCTTCACGGAGTGGTGGTATAAGGGTATTAATGGCAAAGCATAATTAGCGTAACTCTCAGAGTGCTCTCACGTTTTAATTAATTGTAATTAATGTAGGGCCTAAATAAAAAAAGTGGCTAAGTGCTGCCGTAGACAATTAACCAGTCAATAAATTGAAATTATAATAAAACACACTCACCGCTTACATTGTAGAGTGAATGCGCCTGGAGGTTTTCGAAGTCAGTTTAAAGCCTTAATGTCCAAGGCAATGTGCAACTTTTTTGAGTCCAAATTTTAAATTGGTTCCTTATCGAGGGATTCACTTAGAAAGTTTTTAAAATTATTGCTTATATTTTTCAAAAAACTCATAAAACTAAAATTCCTCTGATATGGTCGTTCCCAGGTATCATGTCGCCTTAAATCTGGTCTATTATTGATGCTAATCAAGAAATAGCGAGGATTATGCGATAGGTGGGTAGGCGGTAGGTGCATTCGAATTGTACTTATTTTCCCAGTTATAAATCTTTTTAAGTCACTAGAGTTGATCATTAAATGCACAAAAAAGCAATCTGGCTTATTTACAATTGAACGAAGATAGTCTGGCGGGAATATTTCTACAATTATAACAGCGAAAAAAGTCGATGTAATTTACGAATTAGTCGCCCTTATACAGGTTTAAAACGTATAATGGAAATCGGTATTCTCACAGATTATCATTCGAAAGAAGTCTGGCTACTTTAACCTTAGAACCCTACCCGCGATCGTAGTGGACTTTTCCTACCCTGGGTGCCAGGGCATCCTGTTATTTATTTTGAGCTATTTTTGTAAATAAAAGATTTATAACATTTTCAGACAAGACCAATGATGCCAATCATTAACCCTTCAAGTAGCGGCATAATATCATGGCAGACCGCGGCAATTTATTGGAATTTCTTGCAATATCGCCGCGCTCGACAAAAAGTACTATGGAACTACTATAGAAATCTTAAAAAAACAACTGTGCAATGATCGCATTGAAATTTCGTATACAGACTATTAAAATCTCATTTTGTAAAACAATTAGATAATTATGAATAAATATGAGAAAATCGAAAAAATGAAAAAAACTCGGCATTTCTAACTTGTACTTGTCTTACGAAAAAATACGAACCCTATTTAGACATTGTAAATACTATTGTGATCTTTATCACATTCTCTATTAAAATTAATATTTAGTTTTGCTTATTTACATACGAAAATATTTAGATATTAGCTCATAAAAACCAATAAAAATTTTGATAATTTCTCGAAACAAATATGATGATGTTTGACAATGGAATTTTACCAGAAATATCCGCGAAATGACGCGCGAAATTATTATAGCGGCCAGTATATTTTATGTATCTATGGTAATAACGAAATATTTGGGATGGATTTTAGGATGCGTTCGAATTAGAAAATAATATTTATTTATTTATTTATTTAATTTAACAATTCATTTACAAGTGCACAAGTATCACTAATAATCATATCAATAAAAAAAAAATATATAATAAAAATTACTGTGCGCTCCGGGAGCAAGCCGCCAATATTGGTCGTTACGCAGTCAACGTCTGATGTGCAACCAAATTTGGTCGTTACGTAGCCGAAGGGAAAAACATTATCAGTAAAAGTTACCAGGGTGCTTATCACCCATATCCAGGGTGATAAGCACCCTGGGTAGGTTCTAGAATTAAGATGTCACGGAATGGGTCTGGCGGGATTTAGAAATTAGGCAAAAATACAAACTCGTTGCTCTCATTTTGACAGTCTTGAATTTTTTGTACAGGATAATTGATTCATACAATTCCACGAGAAAAACACATCTGGCCCTACTGAAATGTGTGGCAGTGCGCAGTGTTTTGTGCGCGTAATTCGTTTAACGCGCATCAGCATCATTTAATGCGTGTCACTCTGGCGAGAATTAAACGAGTATTGCAAAGCTTTGTTGATGGCAAATCACAGCCAGATGTTATTTTATTTTTATTTGAAATATTTTATTTTTTGTTAAAAACACAGCATAAAAAAAATACGTATACGCATAATACATAACAGTAGTAAAGCCAATGATGTTTAAAATTATTTGCTATATAAGGATTACAAAATATGCTAAACAATACAATACAAAGAAAACCAAAAAGAATTTAAAACTAACAGTTAAAATCGCTATGTGCGAGTGTATGTGTGTTTGTGTGATGGAGAGGGTGTGTGTGTGTGTGTGTGTGTGTGTGAGGGTGTGTGTGTGTGTGTGTGTGTGTGTGTGTGTGTATGTTTGTGTGTGTTTGTATGTGTGTGTGCGTGTATGTATGTGTGTGTGGGTCTGTGGGTGTGTGTATCTGTAGTGCGAACGTGCTTGTGAGTGCTTGTATGTGCATGCTAATTCAATCCGATCTGATAATCAGCTTTTCACGTACCTCCTTAACAAAGGATCGACTATTTTGATGGTTTAATATGTCAATATCGTTACAGCATACATTGTATGAATACATAACGCACGGCAATAACGAATTGGAACCATAGTTAGTATTGAACCTTGGTACCTACTTAAAAAGTTGAGTGAGCGCGTGCTAGTCGCTCGTATGCCCACCCTACTCAGGAGGTATGCTATGGTAGGTATGGTATGGAGGTATGGTATGGAGGTATCCTCAGCTATCGTTATACATCATCTGACCAATTTTTAGGTCTGGAAAAAATGGGCAACCGTTTTGTTAGGTTTTTCAGGTGCCAGATATATTTGCCATATCTATAGATCAGCCAGTTTTTTTTCTAATCAATGTTGCAGTAGACTTGACTTGGAAAGCGATTTTCATTAGTGCAAAAAAAAGTGCATTCGTATTTTCAAAAGCATTTTACAGCTCAACTCAAAACCCCCTACAAAATACATGTCCGCTACTTAGAATTAGTTACTAAATAATCCTATTGACGTTTGGTGACTGGGAAAATCGGTACAGAGAAAATTCACTAGCTCCCCAACTATTATTTTAGTGGTAATTATCCGACTGCTTATATCACTCCGCATCACTATTTATTTCATTTTTAGGCGGTTTGAATTCACAATCATGGTCAGGTGCAAGTTTGACTCGCGCGCCAAAGGCTCCGTACTTTTTTAAGCAAGCCTTCTCGCTATGTAACATTTATATATATATATATATTCTAGTAAATATGTAACATTTCTCATGTTCATAGCTCAACCACTGGAACAACACGCCAGGGTTGAATCATTCCAAAGCGCTAATTAAGGCTTACGACCGTAAGACTGCCCGCGAGGCATTATCGCTAAATAGAAACAATCTACGCATACTGGCGAGGATGCTCACGGGACATTGTGGCCTGAACCAACACATGTACAACCTCAAGCTCCGGGACACGAAAATGTGCAGGTTCTGCCAAGGGGTAGAGAAAAATCCCCTGCATCTCATGTGCGAGTGTGGCCCGCTGATGCGTAAAAGATACACCCACTTAAGTGGTCATTACCTCCAACCTGAGGAGGTAAAACAATCTGGCGCCAAAAGCCTGTTGAGGTTCTTAAATGACACGAGGCTAAGCGCAGAACTATAGTAGGTGGCGAACACAATAGATTAGCAATGGTCGCAGTGTTACAAGGCTCATAAAGATCTAGAAAAGCCCCACACAACAAATAAATAATACTGACTTCTCCAAAACTATGATTATCACAGATTTCTTATTTTTCTATAATCTAAGCATGGTTTAGTTGTTATTGGGTATAGTTATAACTATGACTTATTTTAAGATTTACTTTGTTAAGTATAAATACATGTATTGTAAGTTTAATAATTTAAGGTTGCTTACTTTCTAAAATGAGCATAACTAGATAGATGGAGGACTTCATCAATGAAGACAAAAAGTCATAGTCAGTTTTTAGTTAAGTTCGAAAGTTAAGCGGTAATAGGTTTATAATTGTATATGGACCGTATATGTACCTGTCTACCCAATTGGCTACGAATGATAATAATATTTAAGTAATCTAGGTTTTGTGTTCTTTCTTGCACAAAATAAATAATAGTTTATATAATTTCAATTAAGTAAAAATCAACCCACTTTTGATAACTGTTTTGTAGGTATCCATAGTGTGTGTTTACATATTATCTAAAACTTTAATGTACATAAATATATCGTGTACTTTTAAAATAGTACGAAATTGTTATGGCATAAATAAATGTAAGTGTAATAAAATTGTTACTTTCAAATAATTTACTTACGGTTTCAATCTGCGCTCAGAGTGGGGGGGGGGTACCCCCCCCCCCCCCTAATACCCCGTCGTATTTTGGTTGGCGCAAGAGTGGCAACCCTAGTTAGCATTGTTAATATTTTGTAGCGATGTGCTCTACTAAGGTCTCGAAGCGATTTGACGTAGTCATTCGGCCCGTATAGAGCGAGCAGCGAAACACGGCGATAGCGACAGAAGCAGGAAGTGGCCGTAGGAAGAACACGACTGAAATAAATCACGCCGCGAACCGCTTTCGCCGGAAGAATCGTCAGCACGCCAGTATTGAGTAGTATAGTCGACGAAAGTATCGCTGGACTACGGACGTAATCCGGTCCATATTCGATAACTCGCGTTCGAATCTAACGAGCGAAAGTGAAAATGTATGTATATATGTACATACGTACGTACGTACGTATGTATGTATGTATGTATGTATATATGACGTGTGTACGTACGTACGTACACACGTACACATACACATACACATATACATATAGGGACAAGTGAGGTGCTGGCCTAATTCATTGCAGTAATTCAGAGCAATGGCGGTCGGATGCCAGAATCGATCCTTCCAGTAAAAAAATATTTTCACTCCACTTTTCATTTGTCGTCTTGTACCTATAATTTTCTGTAATGGTCCAGCCTTGGCCGATCTTGAAACCCGTGTAAATCCATTGGCGTCTGTCTGCATTGCGACGTTGTCTATTCTCTATTCTCGAATTATTTGCGCCAAACCGCGACCTAGACACATTGGCGCGTCTATGGCACAAAGCAAATAAATCTAGGTAAGCTAACAGCGAGAAATACACGATGTTTCTGAATCGCCTGCACAAATTTAAACTGAAAAAACACTTTTAATATATGTAATAAAACTACAAACGCTGCAAATTAGGGTTAACCTCATCCTGGTTTATATATATCTAATCCTGGTATTCAGGAAACACCTATTATTGATACTGGAAACCACTATAGAAAAATATGAAAATAAAATAATCTAAATAAAATACATGAAAAAAAAAACAAATAATCAAAATCAAAATAATGAAAAATAAGACAAAAATCAAAATAATCACAATCCAAATAATTGATTAAAAAAACACGATAAATATTTATAAACACAGGAAAAAAACAGAAGTAATAATCAAATTAACAAGTAATCATTCTAAAATAAAATCTTTCAGTGTTAGGCCGAGAACAAAAAATCCCCACCGTTTACGTCATACTTATTCAAGAAAGTTTGAGCGAAGTCCATATAAATAAAGAAAAGCACCAAACACAGGCCCACATACATTCCCACAATACAAGGCACAAGTTATAACAGCCTACCAGGAGAATTAGAAAATATACAAAAATATGCACTATTTAAAAAACGAATTAAGGAATGTTTATTACAAAAATGTTTATATGGCACAGACTTAATATTTATATTCACAATCGACTACCTACTTGAATTTGTATTGCAATCGACTTTATGATTTTAACCTTATTTTCAACATTTCATTCTATAGACAATTTATTTACTGATTTTGTATGATGATTTAGGAATATTGATTTTATTTTAATATTTTTACTCTTCGATTTTTTGCATAGATAGTTTTTTTTCTATTCTAAATATTTTATTTTTTTGGTAACTCGTCGTGGATTTGGTTTTTCTGGTTTGGTGGATATTTATTACTTCTCATTTTAATTCTCTTTTTAATATTTAGATAATGTAATGGTTGATTTTGTACAGTTCATTAACATTCAATTCTCATTTTAATTCTCTTTTTAATATTTAGATAATTTAATGGTTTGTTTTTTTTTTTAATAAATTTATTCATAGAAAAAGATACATTAAAAAAAAATTACAATCTCGCCATGGTATACAGTTTGTTGGCGACCAAACTGGTATACAGTTTGTTGGCTGATTTGTTGTTGGTTGATTTTGTACAGTTCATTAACATTCAAGTCTCATTTTAATTCTCTTTTTAATATTTAGATAATGTAATGGTTGATTTTGTACAGTTCATTAACATTCGATTCTCATTTCAATTCTCTTTTTAATATTTAGATAATGTAATGGTTGATTTTGTACGGTTCATTAACATTCAATTCTCATTTTAATTCTCTTTTTTAATATTTAGATAATGTAATGGTTGATTTTGTATAGTTTATTGACATTCAGATTCCTAATGTGATTAAATTTTCTTTTTGCCAGATATATCATTAAAGTAAGAATTATTTATAAATAATATATAAAAATGGATGTTGATATATGTGTCCGATATCAACTCCGAAACCGTTTGACCGATTACCATGAAAGTTGGCACATTTATGTATTTTTTATAGAGAAGGTTTTTATGATACCCGCTTTGTTGTAACTTACCACAGATGGCGCTTCAGTACATAAACTTGTATACCGCTCAACCGATCGCAATGGAAATTGGTAGATATACATAGACATTTGAGAACGCATAATATTTTCGCGCTATTAACTTTATTGTACTTACTCATCACCAGATCGCGCTGCAGCAGATCAACTTCTATATCGCTTAATCTATCACCATGAAAATTATTATTGATTGACCTTTGAGCATATTATTTTCGCGCTTTTCATTTTGTTGTAACTCGCCACTAGGTGGTGCTGCACACATCAACTTATATACTGTCCAACCGATCGCCTTGAAAATTGGTTTAGATATTTATTTGAGCACAGATATAACACGACCAACGACGGGCAATACCACTTGTAATGTATTTATATATTAATTGTATGTTCTATACCCTTGCAGGGTTGACTTGCTTGGTATGAAAAAAATTTAAACTTTGAACTATCTCCCCACGTACATCAGATCCAAATTGCAAACTTCGCCAATGGACAATAAACTCTCGACTGTGTCAGAAGCATCCTCAAGGTTTTCTCTGTGTTTTCGAAGCGAACGAACTTTCGCCGCTAAACGCTTTAGCGCGCACTGCGTACAATTCTCGAAACCTTGACATCGTTTTCTGTGCGAATCCGGCGTTACCGAATACCGAATTCTAGAGAAGTGGGTGATCTGTGCTCGCATCCACCCACACAATCGCCGTTATCGTGACCGTTTTTAAAAAAACAAACACTTTCAATTATCTCAAAATAAGAGTGAGGTCGTCTTTAAAAGGGGATTGATACAAAGGTCATTGCTCCGTCTTATTAAACGAGTTGCCTGTGTGGGATATAGATGCCGATGTTGCAGTTAGAATTATGCTGATGTCCGAACCAAATGTTGACAAGAAATTAACTAGTAACTTTTCCGAGTAATGAGTGTGATATGATATTTGATGACTATATGGAGCGAGTAATCAATACGAGACATACTATGGTAAACAAGAACAATAAGTTTTTAAAAAAACACGATTGCGCATTCTGTAAGTCAGTCGACGGAGCTTGCCTATGCCCCGTGACGTCTTGAGCTGGGTCATTGTCCTTTAGCGGGGTTTCACGTGAGCCCGGGCTTTCAGACTGGCGTCGCGACGGCGTCAGACTGTATATCGAGACGATCGCACGCCACTCGTGACGCTTTATACAGCTTCGCGCCGACCGCCGCTACCGCACTCAGTCGGTTGCCCTCTCTGCTCTAGCAATAAAACCTTTTTTTAAATTAAATATTTGTGCTTTGTATATTTATTCATATATATATATATATATATATATATATATATATATATATATATATATATATATATATATATATATATATATATATATATATATATATATATATATATATATATATATATATATATATATATATATATATATATATATATATATATATATATAGATATCTTATTTATTCATATTCGGAATTTACTTAATAAGGCCTTTAATTTGATACCAAACACGATGTATTTATCTTAAATTATTGACATTTAGACATTTAACCCATTATTTATTTAACATTTGAACAGTTTAGGTACAGTTTTTGTACTCTGACATCCGACACCACACACTTCTAAATCGGTTGCAGCATTCAGAAGTTATGATGGAATAAAGAAACGGACAACATGCATACATACGTGAACCCTGAAAACATTTCACTCCATTTTTTAGGCAGTCGTGTAACAATGAGGAATCGATACTAGTTTTACATTGTCCAACATCGGTGTTGAATGTTGGTCAAAATATCGAAACTTACGAGTATTTAGGTCCCGCTGTCTGTTCACATCAAAACGTATATCGTCCTCTATTGTTTCTGCCCTGCAACAACGTAACCTCACTCTTTTCAATCATCTGCCAAAATATTGCGCACGGTGCAAAATATTTTAGACGGAAAACAAGGTTGGAAAGAAGATTACGCAGTGTGATCTTATAAGAGACTTTTTTTGGCAAATATAAACAAGCAGCTTTTTTAGCCAATATATAACCTACCTCGTATGTATATATTTATTGTTGTTTTTTCCCATACTTTTTAACCAACTCTTGGATGACATTGTGAATTTTATTTATTGACATTACCTCATTATATTTTAGATTTTTTGTTATACTGTTGTCACGGTTCTAATATGCCTATGTATATATTAATGTATACATATGTACACTACGAATTAAATAAAATTATATTTAATTACAGAAAATATTGCACAACTTATAGGCACAGTATACAAAACTGGTATACCATCTGGTATACACAGTATACAATGCGGTATAGTGTGTTATAGGTTAACTGTATACCTATAGCACGCAATGTAGTACCCATCGGTTTTATACAACCTTTCAGTTCTCAATGAAAATGCATTATTATTCTTAAAATGTATTATTATTCCAACACATTTCAGCAATTTTAAAGAAATAAAATGGTACGTTACTAATTTTGTACGATCGACGGGGTACGGTAGACCGGGGTACGGTAGACTGGGGTACGGTAGACCGATTCTACGTCTCAGCCCAAATATTTAGCCGGTCTTAATGATCAGATAATTGTTTAATTCAATCATTTTACAGAAATTTGTTTTACCAGTTTCACCAGCCGTCTTTGTTTAATTCAAATATGTTGATTGAATCTATTTTCGGTTAATAAAATGCTAACAGTGAAGTATTAAGGTTTATCTGTTTTAAGAATATTTTATATTGTGTAAGATTTATCCGTTTTTGTTTTAAAATGTGTCTTATTTCTTAAATTTAGAAGCATTTTACTACGGTTTTGAAAGAAATTGTGATCACATATTTATTCGAGAGAAAATATTTTAGTTGTTTTGTGTCTCTTGTTTTTCCTCGAGTGTGTAAATACGGAGAATATATAATATAGTTGTCGACTACGACTATGACCCTAGACCACTCTATCTATCATTGTTGTAGGAAATGTCTTTGTTGGCATATAACATACAATTAGTTAGTAATAATAAGACAAGACAAAGACAAAGCAGACGTCGGTTCGCATTACGCAGCGTTGCTATTTCCGTATGGCAGACATGTATCGCTTCATAAGCTCTAGCGCTCTTCTGTATGTCGACATTACGCAGTGTTATTTTATAAATCGGACGTATTGACGTGATGGCATTACTGTCTTTTAGCTGTGTATTTCCAGTAGACGATTTATTTAATAAAAACCACTGCACAGTACTGACTTTCTGAGCTACACTTTCAGTGTTCACGCAGCGAGTTTCTGTAACGATATACCAAACAAAATAAAAGAAACTCACCCTCGGTAGCATCTTTCAAGACCCGCCTCAAAGACGTTTTTTCTCCCAGTTTTAAGCTGTTTACCTGTTTCTATCTCTTTCCTTCCCAATATTTTTGTATTTACATTTGTTTAGCATTTGTGTAAGTTCTTCTTCTTCTTAGTGTGCCTTTCCAACTAGTGAAGGTTGACAGTCAGTGCTGCATACTTCTTTTTGTCTTTCGCCAGGCAAAACAATTCGGCGACATTCGTAATCCCGGTGCATTCTCGAATTTTTCGAAACCGAAATTTCCATCTTCGGCCAGGTCTCCTCTTCCCTGCATTTTTTCATCATAATGAGTTGCAGGAGTTCGTACCTGTCGTGCTTAAGCACGTGACCCAGGTATGCAGTTTTGCGTTGTTTGATGGTCTGCCATAGCTTGCGTTTTTGGCCGACACGCCGTAGGACTTCCTCATTGGTGACTTTCTGAGTCCAAGATATCTACATCATGCATCTGTATGCCCACATTTCGAATGCTTCTATACGTGTAGATTAGCTGTTGGATTTTACCGATTGGAAATAAACTCGCCGTTTTATATGTCTAAATGCAAATAATGAGTTATTATCATTATAATTAGAAATATTATTGCTTTTGGTTAAATCGCACATATATACAATAGGACCATTTATTTTAAAAATATATTTTCTGGTTATTTGAATAGCTAAAAACAGCTAAAAGAAGCCAACCAAGCCAAGAAGGAATTAGGTGCAAATAACTGAATAAAAAATAACAGTCTTTTACGATGAAATAAAATTTTATTAGGACTATTCGCTTGTTAAGATGGAAGATTAATACGAAAAGGACTATTCGTAATTACGAATAGTCAAATACTTGAATGCATTTTTGATCACAGCTCTTTTTTCTTTTTTCGCAGGTGAGTGACGACGAAAAATCGCTTTTATTTAGGGATGCCTAACCAAAAATCGTAAGTAGGCACATAACTGTTATTTTCAAATTGCTGACTGACTGCGCGGGTGTCTCAGTCGTTAAAGCACCTGACCGTCAACCGATGGGATTGGAGTTCGAGTCCTGCCAAAAGCGGAAGGCGAAGGGGTTGCATGTTTCCACAGGGCCACATCTTTTCATGATGCAGGACCCCACTATAATCATGCTAAATTATACGATTCATTGCTACTAATCACCTGATTTGCTTGATGTAAGTAATTCGGAACATAACGGCAAAGCAACATCTTTTATATCATTGTCGGTCAATGTCGGCCTAAATAACCGCCCTAAAAGCGACTAAACACGAAATCACGATACAAAATATTGTCATTTGTGTCCTTGTAAAAAGTGCATTTTATGTCAGTATTTAATCATTTACGCTCTCATTTTTGGTAGTCCTATAGAAAACTATCGTCTATTTAGTAGTAATAGTATTATGCGGAGCACTCGTTGTTCTTGAATTGATGCGCGAACCGTCTCCATTTGAGCAGTTGCAGATGCGCCGAGCAGAGTTGATGCGCGAACCTAATGGATACCCACCTTTACACTAGATAGAGAATACGTCCCAATCGTAGGGTTTAAGAACGCTGCCAGCTGTAAAATGTGAGTGCGCAAAGGAGCTATAATAATAATCCAGACGCAGCGTATAAAACAGAATTAGGTCTTTGAAGCAACCCCGCGACATTATGTTAGAAAGAGAAGGACACGAAAATAGTTTGTTAATGGGATCCGATTGAGTTTCTTCGTGAACTAAAATTTGAAATTAGTTCAATCAAATGAGACAGAGCTATACGTTACAACAGAGTATGAAATGAGCTATCGTCGATTTTCCCCACCAAAACTACCTGTCGAACTAGACGCCCGAATAAGTTTAAACACATTTTGTGATGTCTTAGATTTACCTGCTTTAACTTCGGTGGGTAGTTTTAATGCGAAAAGTCCAAAAAAAACATTTTTGAGGTTTTGAATTGCAAATGTTTTATACCGCTGCAGAAATTACGGTATCTGCTTGCGCTAGTAACAGCGAGCGTAATTTTACCTGAAACCAAAAAAAATAAACTAAAATATTATTTTTTACATACGTATTTTCTAGATGAACTAAAAAAATGAACTAAAAGTTATCATTTTTATAACTTTTCCAGGATTTAAAAGAAATATATCGATTTTCGCCCCAAACCTAGTGAAAAAAAATATTTAAAAACAGTTTTTTCAGATTTTTTTAGTTCATATAGAAGAGAATTAAATAATCTTTCAAGTTTTTTCTTAAACAACTTGATCCGTCAAGTAGTTTTTTGTTTATCACCGGCGCAAAACTGAAAAATATGATTTTGAGAAAAACGCGTTTAAAGTTTCCTTAAAGAATGGTAGTAAGTTTTCTTACACTTACAGTAATCTAAGACTATCGGTTATTCCAGAGGTAAAAGATTCATGAAAACATTTCAACTTTAAGATAAAAAAAACATGAAGAACAGGTTTTTTGGCCGTCTAAACCACGCTCCCCCCTTAATCTTGGGAGGGGCGCCAATGTTAAGTTTATGCCCCGACTAGGAAAAATCGCAGATCCGGGGATGTGTGTGTAGTATCGTCAATACACACATTTCGATTGCTTTATATGATACGCCTGCGTAACGCGTGCCGGGACGGGACGTCGATTATGGTCAGGACCACTTCCGAGCTGGTGTACCTGTTTGTCCTTGACTCTTGGAATAGCTGCAGCAGTCCGCCGCGGTATGTACACCCTCTCAGCTAGGCGAGGACTTAGCGAACAAGATTCCTGTGTAATACCCACGCAAACCTGCAGCTTGAATAGGAACAAAATTACAAGCAGCGAAAAGAATTACTCATTATTAATCTGGTCAAACATCCTACTACTATTATAAACGCGAAAGTTTGTAAGAATGTATGTATGGATGTTTGTTACTCTTTCACGCAAAAACTACTGAATGGATTTTGATGAAACATTACAATAATATAGCTTACACATCAGAATAACACATAGGCCATAATTTATAAAGATATATAGTTTTCTATCATCATTATCACAATTTTCCATCACCACGCTGGTGAAACCGCGGGGCGCAGCTAGTATAAATATATTAAAAAGAATAAAAAAAACACGCCTGCCGTTACAGAAAGTGATCTATTTTTTTTAACGTTTTTTTTAATGAAATATTTGTGGTTTATGTATTTATCCATATACACGTATATTTCCGATATGTAATCAATCAGACCATTCATTTGAAACTAAACACAATATATTTATGTTAATTTATCGACATTTGGACATTTAGACAACTACTTACTTGATATTTTGACAGTTAAGGTATCCGATGACACTCGGGATGACATAACGATTCTAACAATAACACACACTTCTAAATCAGTTTGGGCGTTTAGAAGCTATGGAGAAATTCTTTTCGCGCCTTTGTGCAGATTATGTTCGCTGCACCTGTTTTTCATGGTTTCCTATTGTTTTGTAATGTTTCCTGGTGTTTTTTCCGCGATTTTGCGTGCATTCCTTCCATAATTTGACAGGTACAAAATGTTGTCACGAAATTCGGTACATTTTATTGTGACAGCCAATGACGCGCCTAACTCTCACGTGATTGGTCGAGGCCGCTGTTTTGGCCTTTTTTTCTTCTCAATTTAACGGTGTTCAAGCTGTTTTGACGTAATCTTCCGCGACTTCCGCTTCGAGATCGTTCTATTTCGATTCAACATGGCTGGGAGACGGTCAGACAGGTTCGGTCGTGGGGATTGGCAACCGCCGTAAAAATAAAGGCCGGAGAGTGACCGCCTGGCGGTAAAATTTGTTATGTGAAGTGTGAGTGACTTATCTGGTAAGCATTTAATTTCCTTTTGGGTAGCTTTTCATATAAGATCCTCGCGATTTTAACGGATTTTTCTATTGATCGCAGTTTGTGGGCACCTCTGTTTTTTGTACAATATTGCTGCTAATGTGACGTAAATCGTCACCAAATGTGAGGATTTCACCTCACCTTTTAATTGCACCGGGATTTTTGTCTTCACGTGGAAAAGGAAATAAAAATAACCCTCAATTCTTGAGCGGTGACATGTTGGCTGATTGCACGCCGTAAAATTACATCGACACGACGGGAGGTTTGCCGTGTGCCGAGTGGATTAAACGCGAACTTTTCACATACACGGCTGTTTTTTTATTTTTTTGTGCGTCTGTAGGAAAAGGATTTTCTGTGGGCCAAACCCAATGCTCATTAATATTTAGCCCACTCACTGAGATAGTTTTTTTTTGAGGTTAACTTCTTTTTTTCTGTTTTCAAAATTTCTTTCGGGTATCTTTTTTTTAAAAATTAGTTTCCTTCTTTATCTTTAAAAGTATGGTGGCGTCCTTTTACATTCATTCTTTTGGGTTTTGGTGGATTCTGCCGTGTTTCTTCAAAACACGGTAGATTAGTAATTTGAGGTTATAAAAGAAACGGAAACAAACATAGATGAACACATTACACTTCTTTTTTGTTGGGCAGTCGTGTGAAAAGCCTATAAAAGACGTGGGATAGTTCCGATTTTGGCATGGTCATTAGGATCCTGAATAATACGTAGTCGGTCTCTTAAGTTCTGTCTTACATTCATAGGTATTACACTAAAGGATCTACGAATACAACTTATAATAGTTTCCCGGCCCGCCAAGCGACAAGGAGGGAATGGGTTGTGAACGCGCTAAAAATTGCTTTCGAGATGAACACGGAAGTATTTATTTTGAGCCCCCCTGAGACGATTAAGACCATTTCCAGATTGAAGTCTGCCCGTATGTCTGCCTGTCTGTGTATGTATTCCTCCACGATAGTAACCAAACGCTTAATCCGATTGAGCTGAAATTTGTTACGCAAGCATCGTTTAGTTATGGCAAAAGTTGAAAATATTGTGTCTGAAATCAGTCCCCTAGGGGGCGCACTACTCATACGTCAATCTTGAAATATTGAACTTAAAGATTTGAAATTCAGTACACAGATGCCTAATTGGCCGAAATCACCTTGTTGTGAAATTTTAGTTGGAATATCTCATATACAAGCTACATTAATAATATTTAAATTCCGCCATATTTACACCATAACCGCGCCGCTCGAGGCCGTTGTCCAACGGAACCCAAACGGGTTCATCCGCCGCCGGCCGAGAGAGGGCGCTCGTCGATTTTATTTATGAAATTATTATTCAGATGACATCAGTCCTTGGCTACTTGCCCGGAGAGTCAAAATATTATTTATTCGAAATGGCTCTCACCGTCTTTAATGTAATTTACTACATTTTTAACCTACGAGGCCAGTCGTCGATTGAATTACGAGGCACCTGCATGTCTATTTATGCTACTGATTTCGCAAAAGATTTCGTTCCCTCAAAATTGGCCCGTATTTTGTAATCCAAAGGGTTAAGGTCTGAGTTGAACGACGGAAAATCTTCATGACAGATAAAGTTAACGTTTTTGTTAGCTAACCACTCTTGGGTACTCTAGCCTTGTGGGCCGGAGTCCCGTTGGAAGGCCAATTGCTTATCGCTGAACGTGGTATGAGGTAGGTGTTTCACCATGTTTTCGAGAATAGTCTCCTGACTTCTCGCGTACTTTTCGCGCTGGTTTTTATTATTTTTTTTTTTACAGAAAACAGTTGGGTCATATCAGAGTATCCCAGCCAAACCATCACTCGTGGTGGGATGGTGAGGTCGTTGAACACGTGGAATGATTTTTCTGATTTCTCAACTACTGCAGCGGGTGTACATTTTGTTATTTTGTTTATTATGTTTTTCTTCAATTTTTTCATCAACAAAAAAACAATGTTTGCTTTTAGCCTACCTCTTCAGCAACACCTCTTCAGCCTCTTGGCAATCTTTTGTTGTAGAGTAAGAAAATAGGCTCTTTATTTCTGTGAGAGCGCTATCTGACTAGGTTGCTATGGCCCCGAGGCGGGTATCTCATTTATCTCACTTATGCTTAGTTTATAAGGGCGTAGTAACTAATACTTAGTACTTTTCACTTACACTAACCTGCTTTGTGATCTTGAGAAGTAACCGTTTACACGTTGGTATTAGAAGAAAGATATTAGTGGTACGACATCCGTTCGAAATGGAACACCGCCGCCGCATTATTTTGAGAACATTAGGTATATTGCGCGGCACATTAGACCGATGCGTGATAGTTACCGACAAATACGTATCGGCGTAGTTGCAGGGACTTAGTTTTTGTGAAATGTATGGAGTAATGCTGACGCTACGTGTTCCATTGTTGAGCTGTCTGACCATTTTTTTGAGTCCATTATTGCATCCACTCTCTACTAATCAATTTTCAGCTTTTCCAATACACTTTGGGGGGTACTAATTAAAATTACACCTCTCCTAGTACGACAGTATCAGGTGTCCCGGAATCTGGCCTGCTGACTACCCCGGCGTTCTGTGGTCAAAATACTGTCTGATCTGATAGTATCAGCTTTTACAAAACTCGCACTTTTTTGACGCTGCCTCCCCAACTAACAGTATTCATTTCAAAATAACAGTACCTACACGTATAAGTGTGTATATGATAATAGACAAAATGTTTACAAAAAAAACACTCCAATTTTTTTATAAGTGTAGCAGCAATTTTTTTATATGTAAGTGTATGGTGATACTTAGAACGGGCTATCATAATTGAAAACGTATACAACATTTTGTGTCTGTGGTGTTGTCCGTTGGGGAGTTCCCTCGTTTGAAGCCAACCCTGGGTGCCGCAGTCCTGTCTTGGTGAAACTTAGAACGGGCTGTTGTAATTTAATGCATATAAAAAATTTCGTGTCGTTGACCGTTGAAGAGTCCCTTCGTCGGGAGCCAACCCTGAGTGCATCAGTCATGTCATGGTGAAACTTAGAACGGTCTCTCATAACTGAATGAGTATACAAAATTTCGTATCTATTGCTGTTGACCGTTGAGTAGTCCCCTCGTCGGGAGACAACCCAGGGTGTAGATCAGGTCATGCTTACGTACCATAAAAAAATGCAATGTCATCGGAATTGAACCAACTTATACATTCTCAACTTAATATGATAATATTTGAGGAGTTCCTCAATTCCTCGTGGATACCATCATCAGAACAGGATTTTGATACAAATGGGACCAATCTCTAAGTATATCCTTTCAAAAAAAAAAAACGAATCGATTCATAAATGGCAGAGTTCTGAGGTTAACAAACATAAAAAAAAATATATACAGCTGAATTGATAACCTCCCCCTTTTTTTGAATTCGGATAAAAATGTCCTAATTTAGAAAAACATATTTTCAGTAAAAAAGAAAATTTTCTTGTTTTTTTTTAACGTACAGTTTCCCCTTTTAATGGGCAGCCGTGCTTTATCCCAACATCAAGTATAACGAATAAATGCCATTTAATTCAAAGCCATTGCGTAAAGGGGCATGATGATTTTTCGTTGAGCCAAGTCAGCGAACAAAACCGTTCCACTGTTCCACGTTTCAATATTTAATCTAGAATCAAGAATCCCGCTTCTAGCCGCTATTGAGAACCCATCTGCCACTTACAAGGAAAGATTTCAGTGGGATTCTGCATTCACATTATCACAGCAGGATATCCTGCCGCCAACTACAATTAATTATGTAAACAAATTGTCGAGTTTAACAATGTACATATCCGGAAATGACAAATATAAGGGCGATTCATGCTTATATCCATACAATGCTAATGAATAAGCAATCAAACTAATGAGGATCAATATTTTAATGTGAATTTATATTTCGGTGCGGACGCTTCCTCGTGTAAAGTGCGTGAACTTGAATGCCAAACAAATTATCAAATTCATTAGAGGAATGTGTGTGTGAATTAGGCTAGATTTCGCGGTCTGAAAAAATATCCCGTTTATTTAACAAAACAAAGTCATTTATTTGAATGCGTCAATAGGGAATGTTGGAATGTGACATGACATGAGAGTCGTGCTAGATACAGTCAGTTTGATTATGCTATGAGATTCTTGGAAAGTAGATCGATACCACGGGCTTCAGCAGCTGCAGTATTTTTATTTATTTATTTATTTAAGTCCATAAAAATACATTTAATTACAAAAACATTCTCTTAGCCTAATATTTCATAATAGAATATTTAAAGCCTATTATTTTTTGAGAAATATGGCTTTAAAACACTATACTCTACTTTATATTATATATTACATACCTCAAAAATAATGTGACACACACAAAAAGTCAACAAAATGTTTTTAAAACGCAAAAACTATGGATCATACAGATGGAACAAAAACGGCGACAAACTGTTGAATGACAGCACACTCACAAAATGGCGTCCTAGCAATGGTTATTGTTGCCAGAGATAAAAAATAACTTGTTTGAAACGTACTAGTATCATCTAGAAATAAAAAAAAAGAGATACACAACATAGTTATGAATTTTTCATTGAAATATTTGCAATATAACTGATTATTTGTCAGTTTTCACAAGTGGCTCTAATAATATGATCACCCACTGTAAGTGTATGGTGATACTTAGAACGGGCTATCATAATTGAAAACGTATACAACATTTTGTGTCTGTGGTGTTGTCCGTTGGGGAGTTCCCTCGTTTGAAGCCAACCCTGGGTGCCGCAGTCCTGTCTTGGTGAAACTTAGAACGGGCTGTTGTAATTTAATGCATATAAAAAATTTCGTGTCGTTGACCGTTGAAGAGTCCCTTCGTCGGGAGCCAACCCTGAGTGCATCAGTCATGTCATGGTGAAACTTAGAACGGTATCTCATAACTGAATGAGTATACAAAATTTCGTATCTATTGCTGTTGACCGTTGAGTAGTCCCCTCGTCGGGAGACAACCCAGGGTGTAGATCAGGTCATGCTTACGTACCATAAAAAAATGCAATGTCATCGGAATTGAACCAACTTATACATTTTCAACTTAATATGATAATATTTGAGGAGTTCCTCAATTCCTCGTGGATACCATCATCAGAACAGGATTTTGATACAAATGGGACCAATCTCTAAGTATATCCTTTCAAAAAAAAAAACGAATCGATTCATAAATGGCAGAGTTCTGAGGTTAACAAACATAAAAAAAAAAAATATACAGCTGAATTGATAACCTCCCCCTTTTTTTGAATTCGGATAAAAATGTCCTAATTTAGAAAAACATATTTTCAGTAAAAAAGAAAATTTTCTTGTTTTTTTTTAACGTACAGTTTCCCCTTTTAATGGGCAGCCGTGCTTTATCCCAACATCAAGTATAACGAATAAATGCCATTTAATTCAAAGCCATTGCGTAAAGGGGCATGATGATTTTTCGTTGAGCCAAGTCAGCGAACAAAACCGTTCCACTGTTCCACGTTTCAATATTTAATCTAGAATCAAGAATCCCGCTTCTAGCCGCTATTGAGAACCCATCTGCCACTTACAAGGAAAGATTTCAGTGGGATTCTGCATTCACATTATCACAGCAGGATATCCTGCCGCCAACTACAATTAATTACGTAAACAAATTGTCGAGTTTAACAATGTACATATCCGGAAATGACAAATATAAGGGCGATTCATGCTTATATCCATACAATGCTAATGAATAAGCAATCAAACTAATGAGGATCAATATTTTAATGTGAATTTATATTTCGGTGCGGACGCTTCCTCGTGTAAAGTGCGTGAACTTGAATGCCAAACAAATTATCATATTCATTAGAGGAATGTGTGTGTGAATTAGGCTAGATTTCGCGGTCTGAAAAAATATCCCGTTTATTTAACAAAACAAAGTCATTTATTTGAATGCGTCAATAGGGAATGTTGGAATGTGACATGACATGAGAGTCGTGCTAGATACAGTCAGTTCGATTATGCTGTGAGATTCTTGGAAAGTAGATCGATACCACGGGCTTCAGCAGCTGCAGTATTTTTATTTATTTATTTATTTATTTAAGTCCATAAAAATACATTTAATTACAAAAACATTCACTTAGCCTAATATTTCATAATTAATTAAACAGTTTTCCAATTTTCTTCCTAACTCGGAAAGAGATTCAGAAATGATAGTTTGTGGTTTACCACCTCACTAGGAATAACCTGTATCGAGGTGGTACCAACAGAAATCGTATATTGCCTGCCGAAAGAGCATGATATATCCGCTCTTGGGTTTTTATTTTATTTTATTATTTTTTTTAACTTTAAATTGCAATGGTATTTACATTTATTAATTACAAGGATGGAGGTAGTTACTTTATTCTAAAATTGAAAAATTTTGAAGAGACCAAATTAAACGGAAGGTATTTTAGTTCAAATATTCATAAATAAATATTCTTACATCTAAAATAATACATACATAGATACGATAATCGCATAAACTTTACATGAATTTATATTAAAGGTGTATATATATATGTATATATATATATATATATATATATATATATATATATATATATATATATATATATATATATATATATATATATATATATATATATATATATATATATATATATATATATATATATATATATATATATATATATATATATATATTGAAATATTTGATAGTTTTGTGTATATATTCTTTTTAGAATTGATCAATAAGATGATTATAAAGTAAATAATTATAAAAGCCACTTACATCGTGACGAAGGATTCCCTTGATCGGATTCGGGAATGCTTTAGGTGTTAACGAGAATGATGAATGCCTCTCACTTGCGGAAAGAGGAGTAGGTTTAAGTTGGGCCCATTTTTCAACTAGTAAACGCTCACCCTTCATCCAATTATCTCAAAAATTAAGCTACAATCCTTCTTTATACGTAAACTCACTCAATTTCCTATTATTTCAGGGGAAATAACAAGACAAGACGAGCTACTTGACAGATGGAAGAATTTAAAATTTCGAATTTCGTTTTTTTATTTTCTAAAGGTGCGATATAAAGAAGCTGCGATCAATATTCAGCTGAAAACTTAAAACTAAAAGCGTGACATGCCCTCATATCAATGAAAGGAAGCAGTCAGCTCTTTCCTATTAGTTGGAAAGATTACCTTTAACCTAAATGGATTATTTACAATGAACGAAACATAAAATATGTAAAAATTCAATATTTTGAAATATTTGATAGTTTTGTGTATATATTCTTTTTAGAATTGATCAATAAGATGATTATAAAGTAAATAATTATAAAAGCCACTTACATCGTGACGAAGGATTCCCTTGATCGGATTCGGGAATGCTTTAGGTGTTAACGAGAATGATGAATGCCTCTCACTTGCGGAAAGAGGAGTAGGTTTAAGTTGGGCCCATTTTTCAACTAGTAAACGCTCACCCTTCATCCAATTATCTCAAAAATTAAGCTACAATCCTTCTTTATACGTAAACTCACTCAATTTCCTATTATTTCAGGGGAAATAACAAGACAAGACGAGCTACTTGACAGATGGAAGAATTTAAAATTTCGAATTTCGTTTTTTTATTTTCTAAAGGTGCGATATAAAGAAGCTGCGATCAATATTCAGCTGAAAACTTAAAACTAAAAGCGTGACATGCCCTCATATCAATGAAAGGAAGCAGTCAGCTCTTTCCTATTAGTTGGAAAGATTACCTTTAACCTAAATGGATTATTTACAATGAACGAAACATAAAATATGTAAAAATTCAATATTTTGAAATATTTGATAGTTTTGTGTATATATTCTTTTTAGAATTGATCAATAAGATGATTATAAAGTAAATAATTATAAAAGCCACTTACATCGTGACGAAGGATTCCCTTGATCGGATTCGGGAATGCTTTATTTCAATTCTAAAAAGAATATATACACAAAACTATCAAATATTTCAAAATATTGAATTTTTACATATTTTATGTTTCGTTCATTGTAAATAATCCATTTAGGTTAAAGGTAATCTTTCCAACTAATAGGAAAGAGCTGACTGCTTCCTTTCATTGATATGAGGGCATGTCACGCTTTTAGTTTTAAGTTTTCAGCTGAATATTGATCGCAGCTTCTTTATATCGCACCTTTAGAAAATAAAAAAAACGAAATTCGAAATTTTAAATTCTTCCATCTGTCAAGTAGCTCGTCTTGTCTTGTTATTTCCCCTGAAATAATAGGAAATTGAGTGAGTTTACGTATAAAGAAGGATTGTAGCTTAATTTTTGAGATAATTGGATGAAGGGTGAGCGTTTACTAGTTGAAAAATGGGCCCAACTTAAACCTACTCCTCTTTCCGCAAGTGAGAGGCATTCATCATTCTCGTTAACACCTAAAGCATTCCCGAATCCGATCAAGGGAATCCTTCGTCACGATGTAAGTGGCTTTTATAATTATTTACTTTATAATCATCTTATTGATCAATTCTAAAAAGAATATATACACAAAACTATCAAATATTTCAAAATATTGAATTTTTACATATTTTATGTTTCGTTCATTGTAAATAATCCATTTAGGTTAAAGGTAATCTTTCCAACTAATAGGAAAGAGCTGACTGCTTCCTTTCATTGATATGAGGGCATGTCACGCTTTTAGTTTTAAGTTTTCAGCTGAATATTGATCGCAGCTTCTTTATATCGCACCTTTAGAAAATAAAAAAACGAAATTCGAAATTTTAAATTCTTCCATCTGTCAAGTAGCTCGTCTTGTCTTGTTATTTCCCCTGAAATAATAGGAAATTGAGTGAGTTTACGTATAAAGAAGGATTGTAGCTTAATTTTTGAGATAATTGGATGAAGGGTGAGCGTTTACTAGTTGAAAAATGGGCCCAACTTAAACCTACTCCTCTTTCCGCAAGTGAGAGGCATTCATCATTCTCGTTAACACCTAAAGCATTCCCGAATCCGATCAAGGGAATCCTTCGTCACGATGTAAGTGGCTTTTATAATTATTTACTTTATAATCATCTTATTGATCAATTCTAAAAAGAATATATACACAAAACTATCAAATATTTCAAAATATTGAATTTTTACATATTTTATGTTTCGTTCATTGTAAATAATCCATTTAGGTTAAAGGTAATCTTTCCAACTAATAGGAAAGAGCTGACTGCTTCCTTTCATTGATATGAGGGCATGTCACGCTTTTAGTTTTAAGTTTTCAGCTGAATATTGATCGCAGCTTCTTTATATCGCACCTTTAGAAAATAAAAAAACGAAATTCGAAATTTTAAATTCTTCCATCTGTCAAGTAGCTCGTCTTGTCTTGTTATTTCCCCTGAAATAATAGGAAATTGAGTGAGTTTACGTATAAAGAAGGATTGTAGCTTAATTTTTGAGATAATTGGATGAAGGGTGAGCGTTTACTAGTTGAAAAATGGGCCCAACTTAAACCTACTCCTCTTTCCGCAAGTGAGAGGCATTCATCATTCTCGTTAACACCTAAAGCATTCCCGAATCCGATCAAGGGAATCCTTCGTCACGATGTAAGTGGCTTTTATAATTATTTACTTTATAATCATCTTATATATATATATATATATATATATATATATATATATATATATATATATATATATATATATATATATATATATATATATATATATATATATATATATATATATATATATATATATATATATATATATATATATATATATATATATATATATATATATATATATATATTGTTTGTTATATTTGATAAGGTTTGTAAAGAAATCCGTTTATAGGATGATGTTTTTATTTAAAATAAAATTAGTAAAAGCCACTTAAAAAGTAGCGAAGGAAATCCCAGCTTGTATTGGGAAATGCTTATGTTTGAATGAGATATACTTACGGATGTGCACGACTTTCGACGGTGCAATGTAAGTTTAAAGGTCCTTTTGCAGTCGACTAACGATCACTATTCATCCATATATCTCATAAATAGGGCTTATCCTTATGCAACACAAAATGCCTTCAATTGAGACGAATTAAGCGAAAAAATAAAAAATTAAACTATTGATCACTTCGGCAAAGCCGTTTTCTAAATGAAAGTGACATTACGAAATAATTCAAATTTCGAATGCTACCAACATTTAAAATATGATACAATTGGCTGAGTTTGTTATCAACGAGCCATTAAATCGAAATAAAAATAAAAAACCTCCATATGCTCAATGAAATGAAAGAAGAAACTTCAATCTTAATTTCTGGCAGAGGAGTTTATAATAAAGATTGTATAATGTTATCAAAATAGGTTAAACCTATATAAAATTGTATAATATTAAAAAAATGTAAAGAAATATTGTAGAAAACAGTATAATATTGTTATATTTGATAAGGTTTGTAAAGAAATCCGTTTATAGGATGATGTTTTTATTTAAAATAAAATTAGTAAAAGCTACTTAAAAAGTAGCGAAGGAAATCCCAGCTTGTATTGGGAAATGCTTATGTTTGAATGAGATATACTTACGGATGTGCACGACTTTCGACGGTGCAATGTAAGTTTAAAGGTCCTTTTGCAGTCGACTAACGATCACTATTCATCCATATATCTCATAAATAGGGCTTATCCTTATGCAACACAAAATGCCTTCAATTGAGACGAATTAAGCGAAAAAATAAAAAATTAAACTATTGATCACTTCGGCAAAGCCGTTTTCTAAATGAAAGTGACATTACGAAATAATTCAAATTTCGAATGCTACCAATATATATATAGGTTTAAATTCAAATGCTAAATATATATATATAGGTATATATATATATATATATATATATATATATATATATATATATATATATATATATATATATATATATATATATATATATATATATATATATATATGTATGTATGTATGTATGTATGTATGTATGTATGTATGTATGTATGTATGTATGTATGTATGTATGTATGTATGTATGTATGTATGTATGTATGTATGTATGTATGTATGTATGTATGTATGTATGTATGTATGTATGTATGTATGTATGTATGTATGTATGTATGTATGTATGTATGTATGTATGTATGTATGTATGTATGTATGTATGTATGTATGTATGTATGTATGTATGTATGTATGTATGTATGTATGTATGTATGTATGTATGTATGTATGTATGTATGTATGTATGTATGTATGTATGTATGTATGTATGTATGTATGTATGTATGTATGTATGTATGTATGTATGTATGTATATGTATGTATATATATATATATATATATATATATATATATATATATATATATATATATATATATATATATATATATATATATATATATATATATATATATAAAATTTTATAAATAAGTACATACATATAATATGATAATTAAAAAATAAAAAAATTTTAATATATTATTATGATAATACGATTATATATTTACATATGCAAAAGTGCCTTGATAACTATTTATCATAGAAAATGACAATTTGCAATGCCATTTTTTATATAACATAGAAGTTAATTAAGAATGTACTACAATAATACAATACAATATAGTCGTAAAATTGCATAATATATATAAATAGAAATATGATCATTCAAGAGATTTTAATAATGCCTCGCAGTCTTCCCTAGATTTATTTAGCAGCCAATTTGTAACCACTCTTCGAAAAGTAGGGTATGGTAAGTCGGTCGTCGGTACGTCCATTCTCAGTTTATTGTATAGTCTCGGAGCTAGAAAAGTATAATGTCGTTGTCCATTTGTCGTGTTCATTTTTACCTCAGGTTATCTGTATCGATGTCTAGTCTCATGTCCATGGTTCCGAAGTTTAGATATCGCAGTCCTGTCATTTCTCTGGAAGTACATTAAAACCGCTTTTAGGTATAACTGTCGGATGTCCATTACGTTAAAGTCTGTGAATAACGGACGGATGGGAAACGGAGCGGTTTTTTATTAATAACCCTAATAAGGGCTTTTTAAGCTTTTATTACCGGGTCAAGAATTGATTTAGCCGCTCCACCCCATCCTATCTGCCCGTATGTAATCAATGACTGTGCGAGTGCGTAGTAGGTCGTACAATACATCTTCTTATTCACGAGTTTTTATGGAGCTACCCAGGACAAGGGATTCGTGGTTTTTCATATTGTATTGTCTCAGATCATAACCAAAGAAAAAATGTTTTTTGTTGAGACAAAAAAAGACATTTTATAAATAAATTCTAATAAACAAGTACTTGAATTATTGTGTTTTTATATGAATAAATATAATTCGTATTTAAAGCCGTTTATTTTAAATCAAAAATCATGTAGTCTATATAAATTGTATTCTATACAATTTATATAGAATACAAAACACTACTGCCGTTACAGAATCTTAACGAATGTATTTATAATTATCTTTATTACTGTTTTTTTTATGAAATATTTGTGGTTTATGTATTTGTCCATATATATATATATATATATATATATATATATATATATATATATATATATATATATATATATATATATATATATATATATATATATATATATATATATATATATATATATATATATATATATATATATATATATATATATATATATATATATATATATATATATATATATATATATATATATATATATATATATATATATATATATATATATATATATATATATATATATTCGTTTAAAGGATGACACTTTGATGAAAAAATAAAAATAATAAAAGCCACTTACATAGCTGGAAGGTTTTCCCGGACTGGACTGGGAAATGCTTATTGTTTAAACGAGATGTATTCTTGGATGAGTACCACTTTCGACGGTACACTGTAGGTTTAATGGGATCCCTTTATCGCTAGCGAACGATCACCCTTCATCCACATCTCAAAAACAAAGCGTATCCTTTTGCAAACCAAAATAAAATGTCTTTATTAAAGACAAATTTAAGCAAAAACAATGAAAAAAATCACAATCAATCGTCTCTTAAATGCGGAATGACATTTCGAAAATTCGATTTGAAATTCGAATATATTCACTCTTTAAAGGGACGATATACGATTGCTGGGCTCGCTATCAGCCAGCTATTAAATGAAAATAAAAATAAAATACTTCATTTGCTCGTTCCCATGAAATAAGATATAAATCGTAATTTCTGGTCGAGAAGTTTATACTTAAGGCTATATGATATTTACAAGAGTTCAAAACATAAGATAAAATTGTATAATATTGTTAATATTTGATTGGTTTTTTTGTAAAATCTTTTTTTAAAGAATTCGTTTAAAGGATGACACTTTGATGAAAAAATAAAAATAATAAAAGCCACTTACATAGCTGGAAGGTTTTCCCGGACTGGACTGGGAAATGCTTATTGTTTAAACGAGATGTATTCTTGGATGAGTACCACTTTCGACGGTACACTGTAGGTTTAATGGGATCCCTTTATCGCTAGCGAACGATCACCCTTCATCCACATCTCAAAAACAAAGCGTATCCTTTTGCAAACCAAAATAAAATGTCTTTATTAAAGACAAATTTAAGCAAAAACAATGAAAAAAATCACAATCAATCGTCTCTTAAATGCGGAATGACATTTCGAAAATTCGATTTGAAATTCGAATATATCCACTCTTTAAAGGGACGATATACGATTGCTGGGCTCGCTATCAGCCAGCTATTAAATGAAAATAAAAATAAAATACTTCATTTGCTCGTTCCCATGAAATAAGATATAAATCGTAATTTCTGGTCGAGAAGTTTATACTTAAGGCTATATGATATTTACAAGAGTTCAAAACATAAGATAAAATTGTATAATATTGTTAATATTTGATTGGTTTTTTGTAAAATCTTTTTTTAAAGAATTCGTTTAAAGGATGACACTTTGATGAAAAAAAAAAAATAATAAAAGCCACTTACATAGCTGGAAGGTTTTCCCGGACTGGACTGGGAAATGCTTATTGTTTAAACGAGATGTATTCTTGGATGAGTACCACTTTCGACGGTACACTGTAGGTTTAATGGGATCCCTTTATCGCTAGCGAACGATCACCCTTCATCCACATCTCAAAAACAAAGCGTATCCTTTTGCAAACCAAAATAAAATGTCTTTATTTGAAATTTTTATTTTCATTTAATAGCTGGCTGATAGCGAGCCCAGCA
>OX155961.1:6925427-7122927 GCA_944548615.1 Micropterix aruncella | reverse complement strand
ATATATATATATATATATATATATATATATATATATATATATATATATATATATATATATATATATATATATATATATATATATATATATATATATATATATATATATATATATATATATATATATATATATATATATATATATATATATATATATATATATATATATATATATATATATATATAGGCTAGTTGACCCGGCGAACTTTGAACCCGCCTAACAGTCAATGAATGTCATGTTACAGATTAGCTGAACTTACTTTATGATTTTATGAAAGTAATACAATGAATACAAAATACATATTAAGTTCACTACTTTATTAAGATAATAACACAAAAAGAAATATAAAAGTACAAAAAATAAGTATATCAATCGCGTGGTAGCAAGACATGATTGAATTAAACTATTTACATATTGTGCAGCATGGGATGTACTCGGTTGAATTCTCTTCATTGAAGCACCTTGTTATATACGACATTTTTTTTTTTTTTTATCAGGCGCAAGAACAAATAAAGCGGATGATTTGCCGACACGTAAACATGCCACGTACAACTGACAATGAGAAAAACACGGGAATTACATTTACATTTTGTATGGGGAAAATGTTTTTATTTTATTTTAATTTTTCGTCAATTTTCCAATTTTTGTTTTTAATAGTTATTCTGCTATTCGGGACGGCGACAAATACAACAAATCAAAAATCATGAAAATCGGCCCCGCTGTTTTTGAGTTATAAGTGTTCCAACAAACCCGACTTTGTTTTATAAATATAAAACAAATATGTATGGGATTTTTTTTTCCGAAAAAATAAAATATATGGGAAATTGTTTTTTCTTTTATTTAATTTTTTCGTCAATTTTCCAATTTTGTTTTTAAAAGTTATTCTGTTATTCGGGACGGAGACAAATACAACAAATCAAAAACCATGAAAATCGGTCAGCAGTTCTCGAGTTATGTGTTCGAACAAACCCGACTTCGTTTTATATATATAGAAGATGTATATTTCCGGAATGTACTCAATCAGACCATTCAGTTGACACAAAACACGATATATTTATGTTAATTTATTAACATTTGGGCATTTAGATAACTATTTACTTAATATTTAGATAGTTAAGGTACCTATGACACTCAGGATGATAACAATATCACACACTTCTTAATTGCTTCAAGCGTTTAGAAGTTATGGTGTAATAAATAACGGTAACCATACATGATGAACCCTGGACACATTACACTTCTTTTTTGTTGGGCAGTCGTGCAAAAAAGAGCTCAGACACCGATCAGTGATTTCTCACCGATTGGCACTGATTTTCATCCTCTTCTTAAACACGGTGTTGCTAGTTGCTCAAAATGTGTATGTATATTTGAATATTATATAACATTTTATTGAATATAATATTCAATTAAACCTTTCATGTCAATTAAACTTTTCATGTCAATTAAACCTTTCATGCCTTCTACTGTTAATAATGCCGTCTCTGTTATCCAATCCGTCGTCCCGAATTTCCAGTACCTATATTATTTGAAAATGCCTTACGATGTAAACGCCATTATCCCATATAATGCAATTCAGCTCGATCGGTGTTATATTGGGATTTGTTTTTGTTATTTACGTTGAATAATATAATTATCGCAAACGTAGGTAGATATTATAAAATGACACTGAATTAGTCGGATAATAGCCTAAACGTTCTACAATAATTAAAAAAAAACATGACACTGACAGAGATACAAGATTTTCTGCTAGGATTTGCCACAGTGGCGGGTTATTCCTTTACTAATTCGCCAAGAATTACCCGCACAATAAAATTGCACAATTGATTAACTTGTATGTCGCTTGATTTATCTCATAATACATTGTCTATAACCAAAAGTATAGACGTAATGAATTTACATAGAAACCAGTAGGGCGGTGTCGACTACAACGGGAGAACCCGTCACCCCAGGCTGGTATAACGATATGATCGTTCTTTCATCCCGTGGGATGAGCGTAGAAACTTAGAGCGTAAAAGAGACAAGACAAATCTACTGTCAGTGCCAACATGCCCGACAGAGGCGAACGTGCAACGCCTTACGGCGAGACACTGGGAAAGGTACACAGCGGGCAGCCTCGTCCCCTGTCTACTACTTTGGTAGGATATCTCCGTCTGGAATTAACCTTTAGGATACCTCCTACCTCCTGACCGGCCACAGGATCGAGGTCGCTTGCGCGGTCCTCTCCCTTACGTAGCGGTGATACGGTGTCTACCGAATCTCTCCCGGACCACGGCATCCTTTGTCCGGCTCTTCACCTGGGATCGGGTCGCCGAATGGTTGTTTCAAGAGCAGTTGACTCCGCCCGAAGGTTGACTCCGAGAAGAGACTGGCCCACTGGCCAGCGTCCTACCCTGGCTCGCACTTCTGCGTGGAGGAGGCCGCCGGATGGGTGTTGACCCGTGCGCTTGACCGACCCTATGCAACTGGGTCTTAGTGGCCAAACTGCAACAGGGCCCATTAGCTCCCCAACTCCAACATGGAAACCAGACAAGTTTGTTGAGTTCACACCAAAACTCAGCTCTTTGATATGGCGGTTGATCACCGCTGTATGTGCATACGCGCCCGTCCTTGCGCCTGGATGCGAGGCGTCTCCGTCCGCGCGCCCCGCACCTGGTCCGCACTGTCGTTATTTCTTTTATCATCATCATTGACTCTAGATCAGATGCCACCGTGACCACATAGCTGTAATGCTTGCAGCTTCCGTTTAACAATAAACAGCAATCAAATCATTTATGAGCCAATACGGTGTTACATTAGCAATAGCAATTAATAATAATTTATCCAAGGTAATCTATTTTAGAGCAGCAGTAGCTGCTTTATCTCCGACATATACTATAATATTATATTAGAAGCTATTGACGCTCTTGACTATTTTCAGTCCCCCACGTGCAAAATGGGTAGGTACTGCTCGACATATACTATAATATTATATTAGAAGCTATTGACGCTCTTGACTATTTTCAGTCCCCCACGTGCAAAATGGGTAGGTACTGCTCATCAAAATTGCTCACGGTTAGACGAATAACCGACTGACAGGACCTTAGAGTATAAATAAGCAAGCTATAAGGACAGGACATAATGTGGCCATAACGACGTGTTTGTTTATCCGCGATTCGCTGCGTCGTTTCCTCGTTCATACACAGCGCGTGAACGAAAATACATAGGAAATTAGCATATTGTCCGCCGACCCCATGTTTGTAATTTAGTTGGTCAGTAGTCTGTAGTCATTGCGGCGATGCTATCAACCTTGAAGATTGCGACGTTTGTTTGGATTATGTATATCGATTCTGCTTATTCGCAGAGGTCAGTCGGCTTCCCGAACATCTGTAACACCGCGATTTGCATAGGCACTATGAGAACTTCGCAGAATACTACTTTTAACGCAATTATAAAGTTTGAAGAATGTGTTTCATCAACATAACTCGATGGTTGAAAGGCAAAATCATTTCGTCAATATGTATGTGTATGTAAATATGTTTTTCAAAAAAAAATTTACAAAAAAAAAAAAAAATGCTACTATTTTTACATTTTCAGTTGCGGGAATTAATTTCGTGTAGAAAGTTAAAACCTATGCCATGTAAAATGGGAGTGGAGGTGCTATGGGTAACAACTAGGTATTTATTATCAAAGAAATCACACATGACTTTCATTGCAGTGACGTGTAGAATTGGTTTAAAAAATCATCTTGATTTCTTCATAAAAAATATACGTCACAGCCATTCATTAGCCGTATTGACTAGGCTAAAGTCCTTGATAAATGTTAACTAGTTTATCGCATAATGCAGGTCGCAGTGAACGTTCGCTTAAGTGTGGGCTCGTCTTCTTTATCGCAATTGCTGCCCTCTCTGCGTGACCCTTTATCTTCATTTGTGAATGTACTAGGGCATATTGTAGGCCACGCAATAGTGTAATAAACACGTTTTCATCATCTTCATTGTAGGACGTCTCCTGCGACTTAGCCTTATTATCAGCCGAGCTTAGCTCTATTAATATTAATGTTATGAGAAGTGATTGAAGCTGATTTTTAACCTAGTGATTTGTACACGAATAGTCTCACGCTGGTTCCTAATACTTCCGTGCAACTTGGGTGGTGTTGGCCAGACTCTATGTCATCTGCCCTAACCTGCCCAACTCACCGTTCAACTTCCATCTGGAAGCCTCCTCGTAGAGGGTTTTACCCTGTGAGGGCCGCGGTCGAGATCAGAAGTGCGAATTCGGGGGAATACCTTACGCGGAACTGGGCGGTTGGTGCACCATCCTGTTTGCTAGGTGTTGAATGCCTAGCGGGCAAATAACCAGGGAGGTCTGGAGACGTATGTTTCCTATGGCAGCGGAAGGTAGTCGTCGACCTGACGTCATCAACCCTTGAATCGATCCGTTGGCCACTCGGTCCGCAAAATATTCAAACTGAGTAACCGCTTACGTCAACTAGGGTTGTCGACTACAGCGGGCGAGCCCCTCACCTCAGGAAGTTTGAACGATTAGTCGTTCTATCTCCCTGGAGTGAGCGCAGAAGACTTAGGACAAAAACAGTCCATCGTCTAGCTCCGCCACAAACCCGTAAGACGCCAACGCCTTAACCGCGAGATAGCCAGGAGTGTTACCCGACGGGCTTACACTCGCGCCCGTACTTCCAATTGTGACCAGATTACTCCAGTCTCTCGATTGGTTACGAGTTCGAGATCGCTTGCGCGGTCCTCTCCCTTGCGAAGCGGTGAAACGGTGTATATCGAATCTATCGCGAACCACAGCGTCCTTTGCCCGGCTGTTCAGCGTTGTTTGCCCGGCAGTCGCCGTAAGGTCCGCAACCACCCCCGCTCTATAGGAAACAGTACTGCTTCCAGACTCCCCCGACTGTTAGTCAGAGTTCGCAGTCGATTGGCTTACGCCGCACGGTGCGCAGACCGTCCAGGAGCGCCAGAAGGTTGATTCCCAAGGGAAACTAACCATAAGGTCAGAGTCCTACCCAGGCTCGCACTTGCGAGGAGGACCCATGCGTGGAGGCCGTCGGATAGGTGTTGACCCGTGAGTGTGACCAACCCTGAACAGAATGGGTCTTCGTGGCCAACTCAGCAAGGGCCCATTAACTCCGAGCCGCTTACGTCAGGCAGAGACCGTGCAAGCGTCCTTGAACCCGTTTCCAGACCGAGGGACGGAGTAATCAAGCCTAATTTGGTAGTCAGGGGTGAGGCTGCCCGCTGGTTACTTTCCAGTGCCTCGCGTAAGGCGTTGGCTTCTGACGGGCGAGTTGACGTAGCTGTGTTGACCCTAAGTATCTTATACGCTCACTCCACGTTGAAAGAACGATTACGTATCGTTATAACCTCCTGGGGTGACGGGTTCGCCCGTTGTATATGACATGTCTCACACTGCGTTCATATATTCGGCCGAATAGGCCAATATCGCTGGTAAAAGTAATAAAAACACCCTATTTTCTTACATATATTGTGTCCATATTGACGTGTGGTCTTGAATCACAGCGAAATTCAGGTAATGATGAGAAATATGTACACAAATAGTGTTTTCACAGACTTTATTGGAGAACATTCGGCTAATTTGGTCAATGTGTAAACGCGGCTTAAGTGAAAGACGAAAAAACCTTAACTATTTGTATTTCTGGATGTCTAAACCAGTGGTCGGCAACAAATTCTCTAAAACGGGTTATCTAAGAAAAATGACAGTTCTTTGGGATCGACAAGGTCGAAAGGGTCAACCCTTCCTATGGTGCTATTAAATACTACGAGGGGTATACGGAGAGCGTCTATCGCCTTTCTTTAGTGCCGCAAGCAAAATTTTCATCCAAATAGTACGAACAATGGTCTATTTTATTATCTTTGGATGATTGCACTATATATATATATCCTTCTAGCCGTGTTCGGCCATAGCGACTGCATTGTAGATTCTAGTGAATTCTTTATTAATCTTCTCAGAGTCCACTGTTCGGAAGCAGTCAAGTGCGCAGGCTATATTATAGTGCACAGGTGGGCGCGCGACCACGGCTGCACACTCTCTTCCTCCCTCTTCTGAACCCGATGGAACGGAGACCGTTACGACCAGAGAAAAGTTTGGATGCAGATAAAATAAAATAAATTAATTAATCGCCAACACAGCAATGGCTGTCATTGTTAAATTTGTACTCAATATTGCAGAGCTATTTTTTTGATGATGCACTATGCACCCTAGAAACAGTGGCGTATGGGGTCCATGGGGGGTTCTGATCCCTTTATAATATAAGAACTCCGAAAACTAATGTTTTTTCACTAATATTACTAATGAACACCTCCAGTGCCTTGAAAAATGTTAAAAAACATACCAAAAAATATAATAATAGGTATTTTTCGTTTTTGTTATAGACTGACGACAGCTGACAGAACAATAAATATATCTACGCTATTGAATATTACATGATTAAATCCCTAGATTAGCTTGTATCACCAGTACCACACTTTTGTTGAAAGATCTGTGGTTAGACAGAACATCTGATTGTTGTTGGGTATATTGGAAGTAAAATAAAAGATAATTTAATAAAAAAAAATACGTGTGGCACTCGGGGACTGCCGCGGTAAAGCTATTACATAGCATTTTTAAGAACTTATGCAATTATATTTATTTATTTATTTTATTTTTTCTGATATCAGATAACTGCGCTCTATCGGAAAACGTTGAAATTATTCCGAATCATTTGCGGCTGCGAAAGCAAATGATTCGGAATAATTTAAACGTATTTCGATAGAGCGCCGCGCACGAATTTTTTATTCGATAAAGCAAAAATAAACGGATTATTCGAAAAAAATCGTAGATAAAAAGATAGATAATTAAATTATCTTTAAAATGGTGCAGGTTTCATAATAATACGTCAGATAGTATTTGCGTAGTAGTCGTTTTTGTGTTCGGTTAGACCTAATTTCACAAATTAATTACACTGTGTAATATAAACAAAATCTAAAATATTCAAAGCTAACAATATTAGGAAAATGTTTTTGTTCAACATATATTTTTTTCGAATCGTAAGCAGTACTCGTTTAGACGTAATTATCAGTTTAAAATCATTGATTTTCGTTAAGAAATTTCTTCATTCGGTCGCCGCGCTGGCCTAGGCCCGCGATAAAAGCTATGCAATAGCTTAAGGCGCGTGGAGTCGTGAAACGATCATATTTGAAGGCCGATAACTTTTAAATTAGCCTACTGACAATTCCAGAAAAAATATATCTCAAACATTAATATATAAACTTCAATCTGATCGTTTTAAAAAAATGTATAACATAAAATACTATACAAAAAAAATTATTGAAATGAAGCTGTTTTCAACTTTAATTACGTAACTACTTCTAAACTGCAAGTGATATTTTCATGGCACTTACAGTTAAATATTGCTATCACATTTATCTTTAAACTGATCGTTTTTTATTCTAGAATAATAAATAGTTTTGACAAAAAGTAATTTAAACTACATATACTATAAATGTAATGGTTTTTGGCGACGACCGGCAGTGTTCCACAAACAGTCCGACGAGGAGGGTGTCGCTGCGCTGCAATCCGCGTCCGCGAAACTGTAATATGTTTGCTGTGTTGCGACTTTGAAATAATCGAAAATGCCGCCGATAAGGAAAGCCGCAAAAAGTTGGGCTAAAAAGGCCATGAAAATGAACGAAGTAAAATACAAAATACCTATTTCTACAAAGAGTCAAAGTGTACGTAAGAAAGCGAAAATTGTAGGTAGGTAGGTATCTACCTACAATTTTACTTTCCCAAAAAGGAAAGTATTGTGATCGCGCTAAAAAAAATTTGAGATGATGACGGAAATATACATTTTGAGAGCCCCTAAGACGATTGAGACCATTTTCAGACCGATCTCTTTATGTGTGTATGTATGTATGTATGTGTGTATGTATGTGTGTATGTATGTTTGTATGTATGTTTGTTTGTTTGTTTGTTTCTACTCTTTATTGTGAAAATTTCACAATGGGCGGGTTTATTGTCATATGACAATTTCTTACAACTAACCCTACTGTGACGTGTTTATAGGTATGTATGCGTGTAGCATGTGTGTGTGTGTGTGTCTTGTTATTGCATTCGATCGACAGAATTGAAAATGCAATTCCATTAATTTGATCTCAACGGAAATGGTTACCCAGCCGTGTATGTTTGTTTGTTTGTTTGTTTATACTCTTTATTGTGAACATACGCATTCTTCCACGATAGCGCCCAGTCGCTTAATCTGATTGAGCTGAAATTTGGTATATAAGCTTCTGTTAACCGTCAGTGGAACCTATTAGTTTTTTGGGCACTTACGACCAACGGTTGGGGTACCTAACATACAAATTTGGGGTACCTGGATTACCAATTGTCCCCGTTTTTTTATATTTCTTTCGCCAATATAGTTAGGGTCAGTGTGAATAGTCCAGTTGCATATTATTTTTAAATTTCTGCCGCCAATCGGGAAAGTTTTGGGGTGACACAACCGTTTTTTTTGCTTAGTAGGTGTTTCTCGCGTTCCCTTTTCTACACCTATCTAGTTACCTGCTAATAGATTATTATTATTATCTGCAACCTACAACACCTAGTTACCTATACCTACTAATAGATTATGTAACTTATGTGTAAGTAGGTACTTTATTTAATCAACTAATTTTCCATGCAATCATATCAAGAGATTTAAAAAAAAAACGATTTACTCGATGAATCAGGCTGCGATAAAAGAAAGACAAATGGCGAGTGCTGAAGAAAGAGTAGGCAAAAATGGGATTCCCATAATTGATGTGATTGTAGATTGTTGGAGTAAGAGAATTTACAAAAAAAAATTATTCCGCTTTGTCTGGGGCAGCAACCATATAATTGGTAAATGGACTGGTGAAGTGCTATTTTTGGGCGTACGAAACAAATACTGCTGTATCTGTGCAAGAGCAGAAAAAAGAAAGATCGAGCACAAAACACACGTGTGCTGTAAAAATTATAACGGTCCGACTACTGGCATGGAATCCGATATTCTCCTAGAGGGTTTCAAATGCTCAATTGAAATGCATGGCTTCATATACGGCAGAATGGTTTCTGATGGCGATTCCAACACATACCAAAATATTGAAAAGTCGCCTGTATGACCACCTCACGGTAGAAAAAAATGAGTGCAGAAACCATGTACTTATAAACTTATGCAATAAATTAGTCCAGCTACAAACGGACACAAAATATCTATTGAGATTCCGGAAGCATTTGACACAGAAAAAATCATGATCCTAAGAAAAACAATTCGCAAGATCATAAAGATTTATAAAACTGATTCTGAATCAGAGAGAAGGTGCAATATTGAACCATTCTATAATGATCTTCTGTTGACCCACTTGCACGCTTTTGGCGATCATAGTCGGTGCAAAGCAAGCTTTTGTACTGAGATGAATAAATCAGATATGATATCAGAAGCAGCCGACAAAACTTTTTTTACGAGTACTCTAGGGTAGAATTTGTTTGACTTAAGTCAAATGTTGCTTCACATGCTCCAAGTTTAATTCATGATGTAGACAGTAAATTTTTTAACAGAACGGTTTAACAGTATAGTGGCGAAGCTTGTTGGCGGTAAAAGAACAAATTTGAGCCTCAAAGGTTCTACCAGACAAGGTGCCAAGCCTGTTTGGTTCCATTTAACTCGTACAAATTGATGTCTTTCCTTTACAAAAATGTCATAAGTCGTAGTCCCACAGGCATAATAAAACATTTGGAAAAACAGCGATTGCAAAGGATGGTCAATATGAGAAAAATCAGATTACTATTTTCAAAAGAAAATGACGCAAATTATGGAGAAAAGTGTGAAAAACCAGACATGCTGCAAGTAATATTTGAAAAGAAAAATACACTTTCTTAAATAACTTAAATTGGACTGACGAAGAAAGAGATGACATACAGAATAAAACTGTACTGCAGATTACCTGCAGTGAGTGGATGGAGATAAGAAGACTATTTTGAGAGCTTCAAACTTTGGAAGAATTATAAAGAGACGTAAAGATGTCAGTTGCGTTAATCTTGTAAAAGGATATATTATGCAAAGATTCTTTATCCCGTGTAACATCAACTAAGCATGGAAAAGATAATGAGAAGTAAGCTATTGGACAGTTAAAAATGCAAGAAAATATTGATATAAAACCATGCGGGTTGTTTATAGATAAAGAGATACCCTTCCTCGAAGCTTCTCCCGACGGTGTTGTAGGTGACGACTTGATCGTCGAAATCAAATGTCCTATCATTGTATTTGAGAAAGGTATCGATGAAGCCATCAAAATCGGTATTATAAAATTTGCAAAAATGGAATCTTACAAATTAATAAAACCCATAACTGGTATTTCCAGATACAGGGGCAACTTCACATACAGATAATCCAAATGCCTTTTAGGTATTTGGTATGGAGAAAACGAGCCTTTAAAAACAGAAATAATAACAAAAGATGACTCTTTCTGGGATAATGAAATGAAAAACAAACTAGAGTCATTTTATTTAGATTGTTTGCTACCCAAATTGATAGACCCAAGAAATTCAAGAACGTGCTAATAAAAAATCCTGAATATATAAAAAAGGCCATAAACAAAAAACAAAAAATGATCGAAGCTAAGATAAGTAAAGCTGCATCTAAGAGAAAGCTCATTGAAGTCAAAGAAACAGCAGTTGAAGAGGATCAAGAAATGGTTTATGAAAAGCTAGTATTAAATAAAACACTTTATGAAATGAAAGAACATGATAAAGAGAAATCACTAGAAACCATAAATATAAGCATAAGACTGTGTGATGAAGATAAACCGGTGTCTGAAAAATATGATGTAGAAGAAGAATATATCTGTCCTAGAGATGTCCTAGACAGACACAAAACTATTATATGCTTTGTTATATTATGATATACTCTTACGATTATTATATTGATTCACACATCTCTGATGTGGTCTTAACCTAAAAAGTAAACCGACGAAAAGTGTAGTTTTTTAATAACACAGGATCGCTATAAGTTTTCTGATTATTGAGCGGTACTTACCTAATTGAGTGGTACTTACGTAATTACCTAAATAAATATAGTATAAAATAAAACATTCAAAAATATAATTTTAAAATGTTTACTTATTTAAATATCGTCGCTTATTAATATATAATATAAGCGACATATATAATTCTCATATATATATATATATATTTATATATATATATATATATATATACATATATATATATATATATATATATATATATATATATATATATATATATATATATATATATATATATATATATATATATATATATATATATATATATATATATATATATATATATATATATATATATATATATATATATATATATATATATATATATATATATATATATATATATATATATATATATATATATATATATATATATATATATATATATATATATATATATATATAATATAATATAATATATAATATTATCGCTTTGCATCATACATATTATCGCTTCGCAATCGTTCTATGAATTTCAAACAATATTTCGGCAACAGACGCGTGATTTTTTAGCGCGGGCGGGGGGAGCGCAAAGCAATAGGCCACGCCTCATCGTCCAAGGTCATTGGCGTGCATACGCGCCTTAAAAAGAAAACACAGGAAAGCAAGGGCTATTTAAGTCAAATAATGATGAAAGTTAAAATAGGGTTCAAAATATTTTGCTAGCCAAACTACTCAGATCTTGTTACAGTCACGAGTGCGGCAAATTTTGAAAAATAGCAGGATAAGCATTTCTAGATTTTAAAAAATTAAGATAAAGGCCATGACAAGACTGCAGGAATGGATGTGCTTATTTACTGGCGGCAATATTCGCCATGACACACGGTACTCATTGAACTTGTGTAGCATTTTTTAGGTAAGTCCTTTCCACCAGACTTCCTACTACGTTCTCGTAACCTTGCCGCTGTATGGTTGGGGGCTGTTTATTCAGTATATTCACAGCTAACCATCATATCTGATGGTCGCTCACTATCTGCCACCTGTGACCCCGATGGTAGCCTACAGCTCAGACCGATAAGACCCCTAGGGACGCGTCCCGTGTTAACCGCGAGTGAATCCAGACTGTATATTCACTAATTGCACTATATATTTAATTCTAGATTTATATGTAATTCTATCTCTAAATCTGACAAACCGTAGATAGCCTAATAATTCCAGTTTCACATTTTAATTTAAAAAGTAGGTGACGTTTGATTTATATATAGTAATGGAAATTTACTAAATTTGTAGATAATAGTTCTAATAATTATTTTGTTAAGGCGACGATGTAGGTAAATTTCGAAAATTACATTTTTTGGCAATTTTTGAACAGTCATACTGAAATAACTGATGATAAAAAAAATTTATCGTAACTCACAGTACCTTTCTTAAGTAGATAGCTATTTCAGATTTTTTTTTAAGTATTGGAAAATTGAGGAAAATAATTAAATCTGGGAGCTATACAGGAAATTTTCATTTTAGAGCATTTTTTGAAACGTGCATCACACTAAACTGCACGATCAAGAAACTCAAAAAAAATACTACGGCATTTTAACAATAGTTGTAAAGAGGAATGCTTTCGCATAAATTTAAAAAAATAAGTTTTTCTTGTTAAAAAAAATTATATAAAAAGTGTAACTTTCATCCATATTCACTGTTAAATATTACTTCTGTGTGTTTTTTTCAAGTTTGTTTTTTTTTTACATAAACTATGTACAATAAACTTGTAGTACTGACGATTATTTTTTTCAAATAAAATATCAGTATATTTTAAAAATAATATTTTGCAGAGCCCGTTTATATTATTTTTGTCATACAATGAGATGAGCGCGCTCTTCTCGCGACGACGCGCTGGCATTCAAAATGCCGCAAGCGACATTGGGTCAATATGGTTCTTATGTGGGGATCAATTACTGATTCAAATGGCATAACAGCCAACCTTTTATAATGAAATGTTATTGGCTCTTAGAAACGTGGTTCATTTCGGCTTCGAAGGCCGACATATGCGGTTGCGTTCGCGACGCTCTGTTTCATGACTTATTATTACCAAATTGACATTTCGATGGATCGGAGATGTGAAGTAAAAAAATATCGGTTTTAGATGGCTATTTCACCGTGTAAATGAAAGAGGTTTAAAAACATGATAAATCATATGTTGAAAAATAGAAACAATAATAAGTAAAATAATATTTAATATTTATTTATTTTTTTTTAAATTTACAATATTACTTTTTTTTAATAAAAAGTGTTCATTTATTTGATAACAATGTTTCTTTATGTATAAAAACAAAAAAAAAATATACATATCGGTAGGTTTTGAACCTACGACCGGTGTGATCTTATGCGAGTTTAAAACAAGTGCGCCACTTCAGCTTGCTTCCCGCGAGTCAAAATGTGTCATATATAAGGGGACAGTAAATAATGCCAATACATTTGCGTTAGAGCCATATGACAGAGCTATACACCATGTATAAATATAATATACTATTAGGCTACGATTCTGACCGTTCTAATATAGAAAACCGTCAGATAGGCAGAATTGTAATTTAAAAAACAAAACGTAGGTATCTACTTTTTAAAAGCTTTTATTCAACTTGTAATGTCTGTGAAAAAAAAAACTAAAAATGCGAAGAAATATTACATCAGCAGTAGCTTATAATAAATGTCAAAACTTTTCAATTGATGAGAAAATTGATTGCCTGTATAATGACATTTTGAACGCCCCGATAGATGCATTTGGAAACCATGATAAATGTAGAAGTTTTTAAAATTGTTTGTCGGAAAATGAAACACTGGATGCAATGAGTTGTTTGATGGGTGACATTATTTGGGAAAGAATACGTTACATAACTTAAAACGTAGGTAGCAATACATGCAAGAAGCCTAATTCATGATGTAGATAGTAATGTTCTCGAAAGGTTTAACGGCATCATTGCAAAATTTATTGGTGGTAAGAGGACAAATTACATCCAAAAGCAGTCTTACCAAGCGCGATGTAATGCGGCAGTTATATCATTTAATACAAAACAGCCACTCTCAAGATTACATAAAAAATATATAGGCAAAAGTCCCTCTGGCAGGATATCAAAAGTGGAATAAAGAAGACAGAGGCATTTAAGTAAATCCATTCTTTATAAAAGAAATAAAAGCAGAAAGTTTTTTTGAAAAAAAAAACAATAATTCGCATTATGGAGAACATTGCAACCAACCCGATGTTCCATCAGAAATATTCGAAAAAAGCAAAGCTCTGTTATTTCAAGAATTGGAAAATAGAAAAATGATCGATTGCGAATTGAAAAACTTACGGTTATTCAAGGTGAAAGCAGCGAGTGGTTGGAATTACGAAGAAAAATGGTAACTGCGTCTAACTTTGGCAAAATTGTCAATAGTTAACAACACACAAAATGCGCCAATTTAGTTAAATCCATGACTGAAAATGGGATTTGAGCAACGTAGCATCAATTTGCCATGGAAAAGAAAATGAAACAACTGCACTAGAATGAAAAATATGTCTAGAAAAAGTGGAAATTCAGCAATGTGGATTATTCATTGACCCTAAATTTCCATTTTTGGGAGCTTCTCCAGATGGAATATCTGATGATTATATTTTTGAAGTCAAATTTCCCATTACAGCGCATAGAATCTGGTTAACGGAAGCGACAAGAAAAAGAAAAGTGACATTTTGGAAACAGAAAGATGGAAAACTTGAAATCAGCATCAAACATCACTGGTACGTTCAAGTTCAAGGACAGGTCCATATATAATTTCTTTTTATTTATTTATTTTTTATTTTATTTCTGGAAAAATACAGCGCATACAATATACATAAGTGTGCATAAATGTAGAAAAAAAAGAAAAACATTACGCCTATAATCGTTTATTACACATTTGGATTTCAGCATATTACACTTAAAAATTAATTATAAAATAAACAAAGTTCATATTAAATATAAAAAATATATAGAAAACCGATGGGAGAGGTAGGGAATTGGAAGTGATTAGGAAGAAGGAGTTAGACGATGGTATGTGTATATGTATATAGATATAAATAAAGATATAGATAGGTCGTATAGTGGATATATAAATACAGATATTTATTGATGTTTATAGGTATTTATAGATATATAATAAATATTTATAGATATTTATAAATATTTGTGGTAGCTACTGATATGTTGTATATATATCCTTCTAGCCGTGTTCGGCCACAGCGACTGCATTGTAGATTCTAGTGACTTCTTTAGTCTTCTCAGAGTCCACTGTTCGGAAGCAGTCAAGTGCGCAGGCTATATTATAGTGCACAGGTGGGCGCGCGACCACGGGTGCACTCTCTCTTCCTCCCTCTTCTGAACCCGATGGAACGGAGACCGTTACGACCAGAGAAAAGTTTGGATGCAGATAAAATAAAATAAATCAATTAATCGCTAACGCAGCAATGACTGTCATTGTTAAATTTTTACTCAATATTGCAGAGCTATTTTTTCGGATTTAGTTCGTTTTTCACACTGTCATTTATGAAATTGGTAGTTATGGCTTGTGGTGATGTTTGAGTTTTTTCTGGAGCTATTGTAGAGATGACCGGTGACTTATTGGTAGTTGTTGTAGTAGGCGGTGATATAGAAGATGCATTATTGGATTTATCCTGGTTTTCTGATGATCTCGTGTTGTTGCTCATGGGGCTGTGTTGAATACAGCATACAGTTTCTTGTTCCGACATTATACAAAATTGTGATAGTTTTCCTTTTGGCAAATCCCCCTCAGTTTTTGGACAATTTTTCGCCGGTAGACATACTCCTAAAACGCCATTTATTTCACATGACTCTTCACGGCAGTGTATATGCCAGGTCCCTTGGCACTTCCGCAAGGGCTCTTTCCAATACTGGTAACGGTGATTATGTTGAAAAGGCATTGGTTGTCAGCTATCGCCACTTGCAGAGGTCCACCACTATCGCCTCCACAAGAGTCTCGTAATCCTTCTAAGCTGCCAGCGCACAATTGATCGTCCTTATACCTTGCGGTAACCTCCTTCTGAGAGTCTTTGCATATAGTCTTCAAAAGGTGGCTGGTCAATCAAATCCACCACCACCTTCAGTAAGTCCTCCGATGTATCTTCAGCAAAGTCGATCTGCCTTCAGCCAGTAACTACAGCTCGCTTGTTTTCGATGGTCGACTTTTCCATAGACACGCTGGTCGAATATTTAAAGTGAACAGCTCAGACCGATCAGATCCTTCGGGACGCGTCCCGTGTTAACCGCGAGTTAATCCAGACTATAGAATTGCACTATAATCACTAAAATTTATTATTTAATTATTATTTAGAGGGGAGAAAATTTTAAAATATGTTGACACTTAGAATTTAAATTTCGAATTTTATTTTGTTGTATAGAAAGTATATAACTAATTACTATAGGTATTAACAAGCTCGTTAGGTGCAATTGATTTGAATAATTCTTTAACGAACGTCGGTTGGTTGAGGTTGAAAATGTCGATGGTGGAGAAACAAGAGTCGTACGTGCATATCAGCCCATAAGCGATGGAATGTTTCCCGTAGTTGGTATTGGCACGAGATACCTCAAACGTGCGTGAATTGCGAATTAATCGCTGAGGAACGAAAAAACGTAAGTTTTCAACAAGGTATGAACTATCTGTGGTATTGTGGATAACTTTAAAGAAAGTGTGCTGGAAAGAAACTGTAACTGGAACGATACATATAACTGGAAAGGAAGTGTGCCTATTTACATTTTGGTCTGGTAAAAACGATCTCCTCAAAACCGAATATATACAGACGAATGATTTGATTTGGACAAATGTCATGGAAAAAACTTGTTTGTTTTTATATGGACTGTGTATTACCTGAAATTATCGATCCAGGAGTATGAAGGAATATGGATTTAAGGGAGCCTGAATACACTTTGAAAGAAGCAAATAAAAGAAACGACACGATAAAACGAAAGAAATCGGTTCCTCTCCCTTGTCCAACGCTTAAGCGGTAGTTAGTTTTCAGTGATTCCATCACAAAGTGAGCAAAGAACTCACAGAGAATGTACTTGCCAATAACACTCCAAAGCAAAGCACAAGCAATATAGAGCCACCGAAAAGTACACGATATTCCAAATCTGTGCTGAGTACAGATCTAATTAATAATGATGAACAGGCTTTTGAAAATGTATTATCATTTGATGAATTTTAATTACAAAAGTCGGCGCACCACTACAAAGCGACACTGTCAAGGCTACAAAAAGGAAGTCTCAAATGTACTGCGCAATTTTAAATGTATTTATTCGTCTCTTTACATTTAATATGTATGTATCTACTCAGAAATAACAGACTACTTTGCCAACCAGAAATGTCTTCATGATTTTTTGTCCTAATGATTTTATATTTTAATTAATAATTATTTATTTTTAATGATGTGTATTTCTTTAAAGTTTACAATGATGTGCTTACAGTATCTAAAAATAAATTATATTACTTTTTAATTAAATAATTTTTTAATGATAATGTACAAGGCGATGGGTGTCGTTATGTCCTCCTCAAAGAACTATTATACCGCGAATAAATAGTTCGATACACAATGTTGTTTTTTAATTCGATTCTAAATGTTTTTTCTGCCAAAAAATACTATCAAAAACTGTCACTACAACTATCAAAAAAATACTAAAGCTGTATCTCACGGAACATGAATTGCGATTTATGTCATTTAAAAGCCCTTGGAAAACTGTATCCAAAACAGTTAACGGCATTTCTCCAATTGTCATCTATCACCATTTAAAATAATTTTAAAATGTCGAAAATTAATTAGTGACAGGTGACTCTTCTTAATACAGTTTTTCAGGGGATTTCAAATGACATATCGCAAATGAAATTCTGTAAGATATGGCTTCTGTCAATTTTTGACAGTGATAGTTTGGTTTAACAGTTGACAGCCAAAATCTAATGGGCGCATTCCAGGGTGATACTATCCCTATGTTCCAAATTTCAACTCAATCGGTTCAACGGCTCGGCAGTTATCGTGAGAGATTACATACAGGCAAACAGACATACATTTCTCTGAAAATGGTCTTAATCATCTTGGTGGACCTCAAAATGGACATCTCTATCGTTATCTAAACATTTTTTTCCGCACGATCACAACACCTTCCCTACCAGTGGCAGCCGGGAAAGTAATATGATGTTCAAGTTTAGATGATGATAAAGCGTAGCCTTCTTCACCAGCGTAGGTACATGACACTTGCATAATCCCAAAATATAAATCCCATTGCAATAGTGTATACCTAGTGTGTTTAGTCCAGACATCGATAGCGAGTGAATATCGCTGCGAGATGAGTCAACATAATAAACACCTGCCCCGTCGCGAGGGGAGGGGGTAAGTAGGCGGGGCTTAAAAACTCAGATACGGTTTATTTTTTAAGTAGTACGTCGCCCTATGTCTAAAACGTAATGGATTTGTTTTCCTTCAACTGCGAAGTGAACATATATTTAATTATTGAAAATACATATTGTACGCCTGATTGGTAAACTGTATAGCGCATATAATAGTACCTATCCATTTTGTACGACCTACTTACAGTTCACACACAATAAAGAAATATTATTATTATATTTTCGTTGCATAGAGGTGTTTATTTTTTCCGAGAGGATCAAAAATTCGCAACAACAAGGTTATTAACGCATTATTTTCGTAATATAGAGGTCGAATCTTATGGTAAGTTCAAGAGGAGTTTAAAAAATTGGTTACATCGAGGAATTCGTTATATTGAGGTTCGTTATATCAAGGTTGTGTTGTGTAATAACGGTTAACGCTTACATCATAAATGCAAATTTACGTCGAATCAAAATCGATTAATTTTCGTGCGTTCACCTGTATGTGATCAAGCGAAAACCTCCTTCTCGATTTTGATTGTTTCCTGTAATGCGAATTTGAATATGAATGTTGCTTTTGTTCGTGCGAAACGAGATATTTTTCGCAATCAGGAAACATTAACAGGACCTGAAAAAAAATTATTTAGTATGCCTTGCTCTTCTTGATCTACTCTTTGAATTATTGATAGAGCTTTGTGGAACACACTGGAAAAAAATCGGTTTTGTCCCCAAGACTTTACCGGTAAGTAGGCAAGGCCTGATTTATGTAAGTGAGGCAAGGACCCTTTAATTTGTGAAGTAAATCTCGCCCGTACCGTTTCGAACGTGAAACCGTCGAGCGTGAAATCGGGGTGAATCGACGGCCTTGAGAAAACCGTCCATAAGTTATAAACCACTATACGGATCATAAAAAGAAGAACTGTAAAATGATCGCATTGAATATGAATTTGTTTTACTGCCCATTAGACATTTTGCCGTAGGTAGGCGATCGTCCCGAGCGGGACGTTACACATTCGAGGTGACATTTCATAAATAAAATCGATGAGCGCCCTCTCTCAGCCAACGGTCGAACCCGTCTGGGTACCATTGCGATACCCCCCGGCAGCGTGGTTTTTTTCTCCGCTAGCCTCGGGAGACCTTAGCGATAATATTAGATTAAAATAAATGGCGGAATTTAAATAATTTAATTTAATTAAATAAATAAATTATAAAGATCTACCCCATGCTTGACAAGGTTTGAAGCGTGATGATGCAAGTCCGTTGCCATCATTCCAAACTGCTAAGAAATTAAAGGTCATTCCATCCGCCGGCCGTGATCATAGGCTCTCTTTCCTGCTACAGTCAAGAGGTCGTGATGATTGAATACAATGATCGTAGAGCTACTACAACGGGGACTGTATAATGTATATGCTGAGCAATGAAAATGAAAAAAGGGTTGTTTCACCCCAAAACTTTCTCGGCAAATAGACGAATACCCCCCCCCCCCCACTCCTCACCCCCCCCCCCCCCCGATGCGCCAACCTAATCTCCCCCCGCGCGCCAATTCGTTGTATATTTGTAGTTTGTATAGGGAGTTAATAGGCCCTTGCTGAGTTGGCCACGAAGACCCATTCTGCTCAGGGTTGGTCTCACTCACGGGTCAACACCTATCCGACGGCCTCCACGCACGGCCTCCAGGCCAGAGTCCTACCCACGAGCCTGGGTAGGACTCTGGCCTTATGGTTAGTTTCCCCTGGGAATCAACCTTCTGGCGCTCCTGGACGGTCTGCGCACCGTGCGGCGTAAGCCAATCGACTGTGAACTCTGACTAACAGTCGGGGGAGTCTGGAAGCAGTACTGTTTCCTATAGAGCGGGGGTGGTTGCGGACCTTACGGCGACTGCTCTTGAAACGACCATCGGCTATCCGATCCTGGGTGAACAGCCGGGTAAAGGACGCTGTGGTCCGCGATAGATTCGGTAAACACCGTTTCACCGCTTCGTAAGGGAGAGCACCGCGCAAGCGACCTCGAACTCGTAACCAATCGAGAGACTGGAGTAATCTGGTCACAATTGGTAGTAAGGGCGTGAGTGTAGGCCCGCCGAGTAACACTCCTGACTATCTCGCGGTTAAGGCGTTGGCCTCTTACGGGCTTGTGGCGTAGCTAGATGGTGGACTGTTTTGTCCCCAAGTTTTCTGCGCTCCTTCCAGGGAAATAGAACGACTAATCGTTAAAACTTCCTGAGGTGACGGGCTCTCCCCGCTGTAGTCGACAACCCTAGTTGTATATTTGTAGCTTTTTCCGTGGTATTCAAATGGTATTTTTTTTGTAAATATGTATTTTCCTAAATATGGCGGACTTTAAATATTATTTACGTCGCTTGTATACGAGATACATATTTCAACCAATTTCACAATGTGATTTCGGTCCAACAAGGCATCTGTGTACCGAATTTCAAGTCTCCAACTGCAGTATTTCGAGATTGAAGTATGACTAGCGCGCCCCCTGGGGGACCGATTTCAACCACTTTTCAACTCTTGCCATGACCAAATGATGCCTGCATGCTAAATTTCAGATCAATCGGATGAAGCGTTTGGGCGCTATCGCGGAGGAATAAACTGTCTTTGGCTACTTGCCGGGAAAGTTTTGGAATAATACAACCGTTTTTTTTAATGTTGACTGTTTGTATACAACGTATTAGCTGACGTAACGTTGTACCCTACGATTAAGGTCACGATTAGGGTTATCCCCGTTAATAAAAGTGCAAGCGCGTTGCGATATTTTCAATTCGTGTTTATGCATCAGTAACCGAGTTCGCAAGCAAAAACATATACGGTAAATGAAAAGTTTTCGAAGGAAAGTATCTAAATAAACTTTCTTATTTCTTTTGAACTAGCTTACTCATAATGAAGACTTGAAAATGTCATAAACAAGCAAGCAAGCAAAAGAGAACACGAATACGGTTAGATATCATTACTCCAATCATATAAAATAATCTGAGGAAGTGGTATGGCGGTCGGTACATGCATTGGTTTATAATTATCTGATCATGATTAAGATATCATCGGCCATAATTTTATTACCGAAGCGTGAGAATTTAAATCCAATATATTATGCTTGTTCTTGTAGCATGTACTCAGTGTACGTATGTACCGCGACTGCACGACAAACTTTTCACTGGGCGACATTTTTTTCTCGAAAAAATAAAAACGGGTTTTTTGATATTAGCAGTTACTGTAAATTATTCTACATGAAAAAAACTTAAGTGAAAGTCATCCACACCTTTTCTTATTTAGGCTTTTGACACTGAAACAATCTGAATATCCGAAAATTGAACTTAGAAAAAGTTATATGAAATCAAAAACTGTCGCGGTTGTTTGAAATTATAAATAGGTTTAAAAGCGAATTTACCGCGTGAATTTTGTAGCACCCGACGTTTCGGCGATGTTGCAACCGCCGTTGTCCATGGTACAAAATTACCGCTGTAAATTGGATTTTAAATATAATATAAAAGAAATCAGAATCGAAATCATAAAAAGTTGTACTTACTTGACTTTCAACTCGGATTTTACGCAGAATAATCACCTGTACAAAAATGCTTATATCCATAGACGTGTTGTTTTTCGTAAAAAAAAAATGTACCAAATTTTATTCCACTTTGACTTAAAGGAAACATTTGGAAGAGCCTTAATTTTGACTTTACCTTGAATCTGTTGCTGTTATGTATAATAAAAATGGCTTACTTTATCGGTCAAAATAGAAAATTCGCACGTTTTGTTAAAAAAATACACGTTTTGTTAATAAACTTGAAATCTATTCATGAATATTTTACCTCTGAAATTACTGATGTTGCAGATTGCTGTAAGTGTAAAAAACTTACTGCTGTTCTTTAAAGAAAACTTTAAACGCGTTTTTCTCATAACTATATTTTTCTGTTCTAAAAAAAATTTTAATTTTAATAAATTCTCTATATGAACTAAAAAAATTAGAAAAAGATGTTTAATATATTTTTTTACTAGTTGTAAACAAAAGTTTGAGGCTAAAATTTATTTTATTTCTTTAAATCATTAAAAAATCATAACAATAAATGGCCCGATTGAGTTTTTTTTTAACTAAAACTAAAATTAGTTCAAGCGAACGAGATACAGCAATACGTTAGAGCGTAATGATCGAAACGCTGATGATATGAAACGAACGATCGTCGATAAATACTACCTATCGAACTTATACTCGACCGAATAAATTTGAACACATTTCGCGCGGTGTAGATTCAGATGCTTTATCTTTTGTGAGTAGTTTTAATGCGAAAAAGTTACAACCGTTCATTTCACATTCCGCTCTAGCGTATTGCCCTGTCTCGTTCACACGGACTAATTTCCGATTTTAGTTTACGAAATAACGTAATCGAGCCCATTAAGTTTTTATATTTTTTTTCAGTTCATCTAGAACAGGGTTTCTCAGTCTTATATCCCCACGTACCCCTGTTAAATTTCACAGACGAATGCGAACCTCTTGTAAAAAATCTAGCTATAGCAGATAGTAAGGGGTTTTATTTAAATAACAGAAAATACAGCCATAAAAAGCAATAATATCGTTTGATAAATAATGTGATTGATAGGTTTACTTCTTGTCGCAAATTGAGTCTTTTTTAGGAGCAACTTTGGTAAATTTCAATATTAATTCTGATTCAGGATCAAGAGGATTTCTGCATTTCGTTTTTAACATACCCAGGTATGAAAACCCACTCTCACAAAAGTAGTTGTCACGAAGGGCAAAAAGTAATTTACCGTTTTGCGTGTTAGGTTAGGATATTCTTCCTGTCCTGCTGCCCAAAAATCAATTAAAGACATATTTTAAAATAAGCTTGAAGGGCATTAATTCCTGTCGCGCCATCATGTCAGTCGCCAATCTTGTCGCGATTGCATAAATATTTTCGCGAACCCCCCACTTTGAGAAACGCTGATTTAGAAAATACACATGTCTAAATTAATAATTTTAAAAATAATTAAAATTATTAATTTTAGTTTTAGTTCACAAAGAAACGCAATCGGGCCCAATGTCAGCACACGGCTATATTGACAAACGAATTTTTGAAGGCGAAAAACTGAAAACTAGCCATCCTCCTACTTAAAACCTGTGACTTCTTCTTATTCCCAAAAAAAAAAGGAAATAATTATCGAAGAATATGAAACACATGTTTACGACGTCACCACGGCGGAGAAGAATAAATGTTTTAAGAACATTGGTTTATACGAGTACGTATGAAAACGTGTAACGCTCACGGAGAATATTTTTGATTCAATAAATTGATTTTTGGACATTCATTGTATTTTCTCTTCTTGATTCCAGAAACTTTTACGGCCCGGTGGCATAGTGGTTAGGTCACCTGATCTTACATTGTAGATCTCGGGTTCGATTCCCGGCTGCACTGAGAGAAAAAAGACTAAAATAAACTAAGAATTACTAAAAACTCGAGTTAATCCCATGACAACAAACGTATTATAAGAATCACAAATCAGTTATTGCGTTTATTAGTTCATTCTATTTAGTAATTCCAAGTGTTGACGTCCAAAACTATGACGTCATGGACAGTACAAGAGTTTTGTAATTCTGAGTTTGTAGTTTATTAATATCTGCAGTACAGCTACCACGATGACGTCACTAACTTTAGTGTTTGTTTTGAATTATCAAGTATGGCGTCTAGTCTGAGAAGACCCATGGGTCACCATTTTCCGTAGGGATAAAATTAACGGAATTGAATTTTCAATTCAATCGATCGAATGCAATAACAAGACACACACTTACACAAATGTCATAGTGGTTGGTTGTAAGAGATTGTCGTATAATAATAAATCCGCACATTGTGTAATTTCACAATAAAGAGTAGAAACAAACAAACAAACAAACTTTCAGTTTGGCCCACGTATGAAACTTCTCGTCCAAACTTACATACAAGATGAAATTTTAATTAGTGACATCCTTGAAGGTGGTGGAATCAGTACGAGCAAATATGCAACTTTATATTTTTTTAAATGCCAAAAAAAAAATTTTTTTTATTAATTTGAAAAACTTGACTTATAAATAAAAAAAATGACAAGCGTTGAGCTCGCTGCGCCATCTAGCAATAAAAAAAATATTGCGAATAAACAATACTCGCGATATTTTACCTACCGCTAGATGACGCAATGCGCTCAACTCCAAATTTAAAAAAAAACCGTTTTTCCCGAAAATCTCCATCAAAAGCTGTTTATTTGCTCGTACTGATTCACCCACTTCAAAGATGTCACTAATAAAAAACTCAACCTGTATAAAGTTATACATTGCACGGTTTTCTTATTATTTCTTTAACTATACCGGTTAATTATACCTACACTACTTGCGTATGTACTGAACCATAATAATTATGGTATTAATGCGCACGCAACAGCATCCTATACGGAAGATTACCCAAGCAACATGGCGGGCGGTTATGCTTCTCATTTCCTGTCTGCGTGAGACATGAGAAAAGGATTTGGAATATGAGAAAAGGAATATGAGACATCTTTATAAGATGGGCGTTTTGTAATAACAAATGTGGAGCTAATGGGCCCTTGCTGAGTTGGCCACGAAATCCCATTCTGTTCAGGGTTGGTCACACTCACGGGTCAACACCCATCCGGCGGCCTCCACGCATGAAGTGCGAGCCCGGGCAGGACTCTGGCCTTAGGGCTAGTTTCCCCTAGGAGTCAACCTTTTAGTGCTCCTGGACGGTCTGCGCACCGTGCGGCGTAAACCAAATGATTGTGCACTCTGACTAACAGTCGGGGGAGTCTGGAAGCAGTACTGTTTCCTATAGAGCGGGGGTAGTCGTTGACCTTACAGCGACTGCTCTTGAAACGACCATCGGCAAGCCGATACTGGGCGAACAGCCGGTCAAAGGATGCCGTGGTTCGCGATATATTCGGTTTACACCGTTTCACCGCTTCGTAAGGGAGAGGACCGCGCAAGCGACATCGAACTCGTAACCAATCGTGAGACCAGAGTAATCTGGTCGCAATTGGAAGTAAGGGCGTGAGTGTAAGCCCGTTGGGTAACGTTACCTGGTTATCTCGCGGATAAGGCGTTGGCCTCTTACGGGCATGTGGCGGAGCTTGTCGATGGACTATTTTGACCAAGTCTTCTGCGCTCACTCCAGGGAGATAGAACGACCAATCGTTAAAACTTCCTGAGGTGACGGGTTGCCCGTTGTAGTTGACAACCCTATTTGTAATAACAAAATCGAGCAAGAAAAAAGTCGGTTGAATCACCCCCAGACTTTCCCGGGAAGTAGACAAAAAGGCAATTATTTTATATGTCCAAATATATATGGACGTGGTGCACAGAACAAGAGGACAGAAAGTCTAAATTTGTTCACAACATATTTTCAGCTTTAATCTTTTTTAATATTCGAAAAATGTTACAACGATGCTATTCTTTTGTTTGTCGCTTATCACTCTCCCTAACAAGATCCCAGCAGTAGTCGTCTATCATCGAAGGGTTTCAGTGGCCTTGACAACGGTGTTCCAACGTAAGGATGTCTTGGTGAAAGCATTCACCCAGTCCAACGCTTTTAAGGCTCCCAATTTTTCTGGGAAGAAATCAATGACGATATTCTACACTCCATGTTTAGATTATATTCTACACTCCATGTTTAGACGATATTCTACACTCCATGTTCTCCTAACTGTCTAACAAACCATTCACAATGGAGAAATAGTTGTTATTTTTTGTTGCCTTTAAAGATCTTAACAATTGCTTTGAATGAGGACCAAGCAGGTTTGTCATCAAAGGTTGGATCTTTCCACAATTTTCTTATTCGTGTTATAAATAGGACAAAAAACGCATTTACCGCGTGAATTTTGTAACACCGACGTTTCGGCGACGTTGCAGCCGCCGTTGTCTAGGGTAGACGTCGGGTGCTACAAAATTCACGCGGTAAATTCGTTTCGTGATAGTCTCCGATTTCATTGTAATTCGTGGTTCAACAAATATACCTTCTTTCAGCTTCGCTTAACTCTATCTGGAAAAAAATCTTTCAAATAATTAAAGGCCTAACCTCCTTTATTCGAAGCTTTTAGAAAGTTAATCCTTGATTAAACGGAGGCAAAATGATTTTATCGGGCTCAACCAATGAAGTCTTTTTCACATTTTCTTCTTTAGTCACATATGCGACGTCCTGGCATATTGTCAAAGGTAGATTGGGATTGTACACATTAAAATACGTACTAATTTGTATATCACATGCCATATATAGAACAAACAATAAACATCTAACCAAAGAAACAGAAAACAGCGTAATACTGAAAAAAACGATAAAAACTCGAAAATATTAGGTTCTAGAACATTTCCAAAGGTATATTCGGATTATACACACCAAAGTATGTAATAATTGATATATCACACCCCAGATGACAGCAAAAATTAAACATCTAGACAAAAAAAGAGAACGCAGCGAAATACTGAAAATAAACAATAAAAACCATTACACTCAAAACTCTAATGTTCTAGAACTTTTTTGAAGATAGGTACGGATTCTACATAGCAAAATATGTACCATGTGACGTATCACATTCCAGATGCAAAATGGCTGTTGACATAGTAATTAAAAGTTTAGGCGTACTTGAATCGTTCACTCGCAAATTGGCGGTTTTTTTTTGTGACGATAGCAAATTCACTACCGCCTAAAAGTGTTTAGGCAACCACTTTTTACTGTACCAATTAGATTAAATTAATTTAGAAAATCCTGTTTTTAATCACATTTGGGTACAATCTCGAAGTGCGCTGATATCACGGAGCTAGCTGCTCCGTGGCTGATATAGCTCATGATTCAAATGTGTTTAAACGTATATTACCTAGTAGGCAGTAAACCCTATATATAAAGATATGGAATGTTAAATAAAGTTTAGCAATAAAAGGGACATTTAACATTTCTGGCAAGAATTTATTTATGTTATTGAAGGCATCCCTAATTATCTTTTCTTATTAAGGCTCCCTTCCGAGTTGACGCGACTAAAAATTTTGATATTTTTGCAATGCCACGCGCCCGCGCGCTTTCGATATATACATAAAGATGTATAGGTATACCGCGGCAACAAGGGAATACGTCCCACCGTTGGCAGTGGCCAATTACGAATGACGATTTCGGCTTCGTGCGTCGTCTAATATAGTCCATTTGGCTTTTCAATTATGATATAATTTATTATCAAATGAATAGTTTTTAATAAAGTAAAAATTAGATTACAATAATAAAATAACTTAAGATCACTGTGTTTTATTTTATATCACTCAAAAGTGTCTTTAATAAATAGAAAAAATGATGTTTGGACATAATATTTCTGGAAATTACGTAATTTCAAACATTTTTTTCTTATATTTTTTGTATGGAAGTTCTAAAAACTGTCTTGGTACTATGCAAATAGACCATATGCTGGTGTAAATAGTATTTTTTAATATTGAGAATCATCTCTAGGTTTTTAAAAAACTGAAGACAAATCTCGATCGTTTTTATTTTTTTGGAAAACAGTAACAGAATAAAGATAATTTACAATTAATATGGAAATAATTTACTAATTTCGTTTTGGCGAAATGATAGCTTAAGGACCGGGTTTTTAAAATCCGGCATAATTGTATTAAAATTCTTTTTCGTGTTCTCACAACCAGGCCACAAAATTATGCTTCATATTATAGCTTTTGGCCGCCACGGCCGGCACGGCCTCAAGGCATTGTTCAACCTAAATAAACTTCAATAAGAAAATATAATTAGGGCCAAACTAAAATAAAATGAATACATTCTTACCAGAATTTTTGAATTACCCTTCTATAACTGAACTTTCATTAATGTCCGATACCTTTATTATAGGGATTATGGCCTATTGGGTAATAGGCGCTTAAACAAATGTAATTATTGGGCTATATAAATGCACCTAAGGGAAGTACTCAAATATGCTTAAAACAAGATTTAAAAAATCATATAATTTAATAATTCTGCGAAGAAATTATTTATTTTATTTTAGGTAGCCCTAAATATATTTATAATGGATTATTTTGTGAACGCGTCCTCACTGCCCTTATAAATTCGGTTATTTTTACAGGAAAATATCTATGTCTGTAATATATGAAACGTTATACGCAAGAGTCCGGTTCGAAGTGGTTTTTGGCCTGGTTGGTTTTAACTTTCGGAAACTGAATGTCAATGGATTACGAGTCACTCGCGCGGGAACATGGACGCGTATACCATTCAACGAATACAGACTGTCAAATTTTATTAAGACAGGATATCGTGCAAGAGGGCCATGCCCGACACTGCCCGTCTATCCTCCAAGATCTGTAGTTTTAAACATTTCTGGCTTACCTCATAGGTTCCATTTACAAATAGGTATACGGTAACAGAGATGCTGATCTTTCGAAAACGCTCAATCCACAATTATATAAAACTAGTTAAAACCGGCCACGCTTCGCTGTAGCTCAGTCTGATATGAATGGAATGGGAAACGCACTGAGGACTTCACCGTTGCGGGGAGACTTTTGTCGCGCGTATTGGAATGCAACGTTGTGTCAAAATTACAACTCGATCGACCGACTTCTTTCGAGTTTTGCGAGCACAAACATACTCGGGCTGTTTTTTTATATAAAGATTACTATTAGTATTACTATCTACTATAAAAACGCGCGCGTATTCGAATGCAACGTTGTATCCAAATTTCAAGTCAATCGACCGACTACTTTTCGAGTTTTGCGAGCTCAAACATACGCAGACTGATTTTTCTTATATAAAGATTGTTATTGTGACTAAAGATGGTGGCTGTAACTATAACTCTAACCAATTTTTACGTTTTTTTCCAGGTGAGTGAAAACACTGGTGCCTCTACGGCCACTTTAGGTGGCTCTACGGCGCACGACCAAAATGCGTAAGTCATCCACGCATTCATGCATTTGCTGATGATAATAGCTATTAAATGCCCGCAATTGTAAAAATAATTACTTGTAGTTAATCTACTACCTAATAGGCAATTATTACGCACGAGGAAGTGCACCCCCCCCCCCCCCCTACTGACCAGTAAATATATATATTATACCGCGCTTAATATGGCTACCGCGGCTCAATTTAAACGACTTCCTTGCGTGCTTATAGGCCACTTGACGTATGGCGTTGTTAATGCATCTCATTGCACATCGTTCACTAATAGCACTTGTTACTAAAAATGGTCAACGTGTTCAACTTGAACTTCAAGCTGCCACTCTTTAATGTAACTGCCGCATTCTGTTGTGTCTAAGATACGTCTATCTCTTAGTGATGCATCGAATAGGGACTGAACCGGAAAACGGATACCGAATATTCGGTTAATATTAAGCCGAATTAAAATATAATAGGTATAGAAACGTATAGTAAGACTATAATTTTAAGAGAAAAGATGCTTACTACAGACAAAAACTCGATAATGCAACAGCAAATCCTAAAGGACAGGAAAAAATATCAATGAAATGACTTACAGACAAAAAAAGGAACCGGACGAATATCACCGATATAAAAGTAGACGGTCTACTATGCTGTCACTATGAATTTAAATTTAGAATTTTAAAATTATGATTTTATACTACGATTTTTAAAATAACATGAATAGGAGCATAATCAGTTTTTAGAATTTCGTACTAATGCGTACAAAACGAACCCTACCGGTAACATTCACTGTCTGTATGCCGGTTTTAAATGCGATAGCTTTCTAAACATTTCATGACATTCAACCAAACCAAAAGTCCGCTCTACACTTAGTCCGCGAATCGCGCGCGACTTCGCGGCGCGAACTTTGCTGCGAACTCGCGATGAGCAAAACAAAGCTCCACACTCGCAATGGCTTTGGTTCGCGCATTTGAAGGAGACGGACGTCAAATTAGCTTCAACTGCGTCCCTCATGTTTTGCGCAATAGCGCGCTATAATTATGAATATTTTAAAAGTAAAAACAAAATGGTATCATCCCTTCATTATTTCATATTCAAACCAACTGAGCTTTTTTCAAGTAGGATTTTTTACTTTACTTTTGTAATTTCTGTAACTAGATAGCAAGGGATTCCCTTTTTTTCAAAATTTCTACATGTTTTTTCATCATGGCGCTAATGACGCGTCGTCGTTTTTTATATTTTTTCATATAATCTTTACGATTTACATCCCAAAAAACGTTTTCGGTTTACTAGTATTCAAGAAATTGCAGCTAAAATTGTTTCATCCAGTTTACGGTAATTTTGTAGGAAATCTCAGCAACATATTAATTAGGAACAGACACGACTACACACCGACGCTGCCGACAGTCAATTGAGCGGCGCGCGAGTGTGGAGACTATGCGCGTTCGCACTAAGTTCGCGCTTCGCGGCCCTTTGTCGCAGGACAGAAAACCGACAAAAATCGGGGAACAGGGCGCGAAGTCGCGAATAATATGCGAAACGGCTCCACACTACGCGTTCACGTCTCCACACACACACTACCTTCGCGGCTTCGCGGGCGATTCGCGGGCTAAGTGTAGAGCGGCCTTTATATTATGTCGGACTCCGTCTGTCGAATATCAGCAGCTGCTTATTGGCCACCACATTCTGAAGCGCCCGTATTCTCCGACGAGTATCTCTTGCGCAACGTTTCGCTCTCTGATCCAAGGCTGAAAGCTAAAAACGGCCGCTCAATTATTCACACAGTGGGGAAATTAATGCTGAAATATTCACAGGTTAGTATTGTTGTCGGTTCACGTTGAAAGCGGGCCGACCTTGAACTGACGGTTAATTACCTCCCACAAATTGTCGAGTCCTGCTTTTCACATAATTAATTAGATATACAATATTGCGACAACGTTCCTTGCATACATTTGATTTCATGAAATGTATAATGAACAGGAGGAAGATATAGCCCTCCCTGATTCTCAAACCGACTAACACCGGATACAATCAATATACTGAGAAAAATATTGGATTTCTTCCTACATTACCGTTTTGTAATTACGGTTTTATATGGAATGATGATGTTTCAATCGTAATTTTGTTTAATTACAAGGAATTTTGTTGAAACTCTATTACTCGATTATATGTTTCACCATGCTCCGTACGAGCTCATGCTCCATGCGCACCATGCTCATGCTCTACAAAACAATAATTTCGGAAAACCGGAATCCGAAGAATTCAAACATAATCTTAGTTGATTGTAAATTATAATCAATTATGGACGGGTCTTGTTTATGGTGTTTGCCACCTGCTTCGTCGTGTTCATGATTATTGAAACATGTGTATTTCCGTGTATTACATCGTTATATTTTTCTCAGTGCACACCCATCGGCTATGTCAGTTCAGAAAAGGAATACGAAAACGCGCCTAAACTGCGCCTAACGCCATTTCAAGAACCCGATAGTAATACTCGTGTAAGGATGTCCACTTAGGCCACATGAAAGGGAATACCAAAACATTAGTTAAATCTCAGGCATCGTTTTAGCGCGTTTCTAGACCCTTAATTATGCAACAAAACGAACGGAATACGGACCATTATGAGATAATACACATATGCAGACGTGACAGTCAATTATATTCAATTCAATTCAATTAGATTCAATATCAGTAGGTTGTACGCGTATCTATAGTTTCGTAAAATAGTATCAGAAAAGCACGTTGCCTATGTATCTAGAAGATATTCTGATATTGAAGTCCTGTCCACCCTCGAACGGGCTAGTCCTATTTGGGTGACATTATCAAATAAGCAAAAGGTTAAGTTGTTGGCTGCCATTCGGTTCCTGTCTTAGCAATGTGCGATACAGTTTTGTTCACCAAAATTTGTCCTATAATAAGCTTCCAGAGCAAATGAAAAGCCTTGGAGAGGACCAATTTAAAAAGATAATTATAAATGATTTGGTAATAAACCCAATCTATGGTATAAGGGAGTTTGAAAATTCCGTGTTTATTTTCCATGTTGATAATTCGTAAAATTTGTAAAACGTTAAACATAACGGTATTATGATTGCTGACATTCTAATTCTCATATAATTTATTATACATCTATCTATGTTTAAAAAATACGAAGGTATATTGCTTGATTGACAATAAAATTATTTTACGTTGATTATTCTACATAGAAATTGCATTTCTATTAGAATATAATTTTCTCTCTTACTATTTAATGACATTAGTATATTTTGATTATTTGTAAGTAGGTAATATTGAATATAATATTTCAGCCATGACAACTATCATGATAGATTTGTTTTTAATAATAAAATTTTAAACCTTTTATTATTAAACCTTTTATATTAATTTTGTGACGCATCCAAGATAGGAATGCCTATCTACTGGAGTAGTTGGTTGTATTGTATTGTATTGTATTGTTCCTGGTATTGTAAGCAAAATCAATGTTTTATAGTAATTAATCCTTAAATAAATAATTAAATAAATTATGGCGTAGAGAAATTTACATGGTTTACCGCTGAATGCTGGCTGATAACAGGTTTTTGACCTGGTTTTCCTGTTTGTTGTCATTAGACTTAATCCAACGCACTAACAATCTGACAACAGATTCAGTCAAACCTTTCAATCGTGAAATCTTGGCGAAGTGCTTTCATAGCAACGTCGCTGCTGTGCCCGTAAATAAATATACAAACAAGATTACTTGAAAATTCATGACATAAAGTATAGGTTATACAATTTTAAGCTTTTCAATTATGTCCTGGTTTTGATAGCATCGAGAATCGAAAAAAATCGACTGTGTCACCCCAAGACTGTCCCGGTAGGTAACCAAGGACTGTTTACATCTGATTACCTGATACATCTGATATATGTAACAATAGGGAATTCATAAAAAAGCGATATTGTTAGTATTTATTTATAAAATCGACCAATAAGTTGCGGCGCATTTTTTTGCGCGCAAAGGCTGGCTTTCAAACGGTTAAACTATGTTGGCTTCAAATAATCTATACTAATATTATAAAGAGGTAAAGTTGGTGAGGTTGTAGGAAGTAATCTCTGGATCTACTGAACCGATTTTGAACATTCATTTACCAATAGAAAGCCACGTTATTTATGAGTGTCATAGGCTATATATTAATCCGAAAAATTAAAAGACTTTTTCGTGGTAGTCCGATTTGCAAAGTAAGTCGGAGAAAAAACGGTCGAACGAAAACGTTTCTAACTAACACTGCCTTAACGATGAGAGATATATGATTAAGTTCTAGAGAAAAGTTGTACCTAGAGCTTGATAATGCCTACAAAAAAGTCAGCGACAGCATATGTCCAACTTTTATATTTAAGTCACAAAAAGTAGTTTTTATATTAAAAAAATAATTTAAATCGTTAGGTCATGTTTATTGGTCATATTATCAACAATTATGAAAGTAAATTTATCGTCTCAAGTATTTAAAACAAAAGACGTTTCCCTTTTACTGCATATAATTTCCCTTTTACTGCATAAATGGTTAAAGAGATAAGACACTCACAAATAAGACACTCACAGGAAGACACTCACAAATAACAGTAATATAGTCAAATTGGCATACAAATACATACATACATATGCAGTAAAAATATAACCCTTTTTTTGGCAGTCAGGAAATAAATCATATCACTCAGTACTAACCGAACCACACTCATAATTTCATCACAAGTAAAAAGTTTTAACGCCCAACGAAGTGGGCACGGGTCAGCTATTTATTAATATGAGTTGTTTATTTATTTTGAATCAACATTCCACTTGACCGATTCGTTTATACACCTTTCATCGAGAAATGATAACAATAACAACATTTACTCGTTTACTTAAATTTAGATTCCATGTAAAGTGAAGTCGATGAACGGTTCTTTCTTTTATTTTCACATTTTCATTGTACATTTTTTTCTATGTCGAAAAATACAATACTTAAAAACTTAAGTGGCGGCTTGGCGATTTGCTTGACCCAAATTCTTGCACTTTAGCTGCCAGAGCAGATTGACGGCGAGTTCACAGGTCAGCGGATTTGAATGTCAAGACGAAAACCGCGACCCATAAACACAACACATGATGGTACACAATTGAGAAAGTTGTTTTAATATCTAAACACGTTTTCTAACGGTTCCGTGCAACTTGGGCCTGATGTCCTGTCTGTTTTTAGGCCGGCTCAACTCATGGTTCAGCTTCCACCCGGTAGCCACCTCGAAGAGGGACTAACCTAGAACGCCGCTGTGTAACCTACACTCGTAGACAGTTGGGATCACACCTCGAGCGGAAATGGGCGATCCCGTCAGGTAGAGGCAGTGCAAGCGACTGGAGGATGGAGAAATCCGTCCAAATCTGGTACTAAGGGCGTGAGGATTGCCTGCTGGGTTGCACTACCCAGTGCCTCGCGATAAGGCGTTGGATTCTTACGGGCTGTTAGCGTAGTTTGACTGTGGACTTTCTTCTCCATGAAGTCTTTACGTTCACTGCATGGGAGACAGAATAGTACGATTCCGTTATAACTCCCTGGGGTGGCGGGTTCGCCCGTAGTAATTAACGCATCTTAATATCAAAACAAGATTTCGGAATGCTGGTAGATTATTTACTTTTTTATTCTCTGTCGTAAAAGTATTTCAGCTCGAAAAACCTTGCTTTATACACTAAGTGGCTTTGTGTGGCAAAAAATTGTTGTTTCCTAGGCTTATTTCCTTATATGTTTTGAATTTAGCAAGCACCTCAAACAACAAGCTTAGAAGACCCCCTCATCGGTTCTTTTCAATCTATCGGCTAATGACGTATATCTACACGAGATGCCTTACTCGATAACTGTCGATTTCTTTACGGAGTGTTATTACTGCACGGGCATTTTTTTTCTGTGGGTGAATCAGTATAACGTGGTTAGCAAGTTTTGATAAACATTTTTAGAAACAAACAAAAAAACATTTTTTTTTTGGAAAAAAAATCTTTTTTTGTTTTTTTTTAAAATTTTATTTGAAATTTTGAAGAAGTTGACTGTTAAATAAAGGTTTGAGAAGCGTTGGAGCGCGCTGCGCCATTTGGCGGTAGGTAATAAGTCGTAAATAAACAATATAAGCGACATTTTACCAACCGCTAGATAGCGCATCGTGATCGTAGCTTTATATACTATTTAAACATAAAACAAACAAAAAAACATTTATTTTATTTATTTTTTTGTTTTTTTTTTAAATTTATTTTTTATTAAAAGTTGCTTGCTTCGTTGTACTGATTCACCCACAAAAAAATGCCCGTGCAGTAATAACACCCCGTACGTATGTATTCCTACAAAAACTTGACTTGACTTGTGTATTTCAGGTTATAGTAATAAAACTAAAACTCCATTAGTCTCCCTTGTGTGCCTAAGTGTTATAAATATTAGTTTTTAAACGATAAGCGTAATATATTTGCATTTAGGTGATATGTAAAGTTGTAACTATATAAAGTTGTAACTAATATTTGACCTAGAAGACCGTAGTATTATCTATATAATAAAAATGAGTCGGGTTTTATGTATGTTACCTAATAACTCACGAGCGGCTGGCCCGATTTGAACGATTCTTTTTTTGTTTTGTTCGTAATCATTTCGGTGTTGCTATAGGATATAAAAAAAATGGAAAATCTCTCGGAAAAGTGAGAAAAATGAGAAAAACCAAAAATTATTTTAGTGCCGAGCTTGATCATAGATGGCGTTGTTTGACAAGAATAAGAATACGAAAAATTCGAAAATCAAGATGGCGGCTCGGCGCGAAAACTGACATTTGACAGTTAAGTTGAATTTTTTCATAGCGTTTTCGTGATTCTGAAGATAAATCAACTGAATTAACTTAATTTGTGTAATTCGTGAATGTTTTTCCAGGTTTAGCACAGTTATAATTTTTCACAGTTATACCCTTGCGCAGACGCTCCAATCTCAGCAAATTGACCGCTCCAGCAAGACGACAAGACGACAAAGAGACAGGAGGAACTGAAAGCGATGAGCATCGCCAAGAATTGAATGAAGCGGCACGGATCCGTAATGTTGCAGTGCGAAGACGATTGAATTTGAGACAAAACACATACAGAGAGGCATTCTAAATATTATAATCTGGCGATACAATACAGCGATTATAAATGAGTGCAAATTGGAGAAATGGATCATTTCTGCCAATATTGCAATGCCTTGAAGTAACGCCACGAACCACTCGGTTTGTGTAGCAAAGGGAGTAAAATAAGACTGACATTATTTGTTCCACCACCAGAACCATTTCTATATAAAAACATTAATAACTGGCAGAAAAAATAACATTTTGACGCTGACAGTTAAAATTATCCAAATTTGAATCTATAAGCCGTGGTCAAATTTCGATCTACGAGTATGTTTCACGATAAAATTACGACTCAAACCAATTATTACATTATTCGTATTTTTCATTTGTGACATATTTAAAAACTTATTAATAAATAAATAAACGTTGTAAAATAAATATACTTCATATTTCCTTGCTGAGCGCTATTTATTAATAAATTGCACCCGTGCGAAGCCGGGGCGGATCGCTAGTTTAAAAATAAATAACAATTCTTCCACGTCTACTAAAATACGATTTGATAATCATTCGCTAATCAAATGAATCACCCGAAAAACCAAACTTGCTGAACTTCATAACACAACTCACGATCGTATTTTTTTCGTCCTTATACGGAAGGGTGACCTGTATTTTTAGCATGATAATGCTTTCATTTATTGATAAGAGTTCGTTGAGGTATAATAAAAATAATATTTCTGCGTCACGTTTAATTATCTTCTTATTTTGCAACTATATTTTGTCGAAAGGCTACTGTAAGACTTACATCAGTGTAGTCCCTATAGCGCCCACTTTTCAGCTCCCTCTTATAAGTGCGGGGCGTTTCTGAAACAATTTAAAAAAAAAACATCACTCTGGATCATCATATTTCAGTCGACAAGCTCGTGAGGTCATCTGCTAGCTATAGTAGCGTTAAGCGGGGAATCTCATGAACCGGGCCCATTGACCCGGCTTTCTGAATCCGGCTGCCCGTCCTGCGGCAGGTATCTTTGCGAGGCGCCTGATGGTTCAGGCACCTTAAAATGACGATATGAAACGGGAGTAGTTATGGCATTTTTTGTGGCGATTACTTCTGCGGCACAGTAAATATATTAGCTATTGCTTATATCTGTACGATCACACTTGCGCAGCCTGGGCCATAAAATCCACTTTGTTCTCGAGTCGGTCCAACTCACGATTCAGCTCCTATTTAGTAGCCTCTTCGTGTGGCGGGAAGTAGGTACCCCGGGTGGGACTCCCGCGACTCAGGACTCGCGGCTGGTAGATCGGTTTCCCCTGGGGAACGCCCCCCGGCGCTACTGGACGGTTTGCGCTCCGTGCAGCGTCAGCCAATCGCCTTATACGGAAGGGTGACCTGTATTTTTAGCATGATAATGCTTTCATTTATTGATAAGAGTTCGTTGAGGTATAATAAAAATAATATTTCTGCGTCACGTTTAATTATCTTCTTATTTTGCAACTGTCGAAAGGCTACTGTAAGACTTACATCAGTGTAGTCCCTATAGCGCCCACTTTTCAGCTCCCTCTTATAAGTGCGGGGCGTTTCTGAAACAATTTAAAAAAAAAACATCACTCTGGATCATCATATTTCAGTCGACAAGCTCGTGAGGTCATCTGCTAGCTATAGTAGCGTTAAGCGGGGAATCTCATGAACCGGGCCCATTGACCCGGCTTTCTGAATCCGGCTGCCCGTCCTGCGGCAGGTATCTTTGCGAGGCGCCTGATGGTTCAGGCACCTTAAAATGACGATATGAAACGGGAGTAGTTATGGCATTTTTTGTGGCGATTACTTCTGCGGCACAGTAAATATATTAGCTATTGCTTATATCTGTACGATCACACTTGCGCAGCCTGGGCCATAAAATCCACTTTGTTCTCGAGTCGGTCCAACTCACGATTCAGCTCCTATTCAGTAGCCTCTTCGTGTGGCGGGAAGTAGGTACCCCGGGTGGGACTCCCGCGACTCAGGACTCGCGGCTGGTAGATCGGTTTCCCCTGGGGAACGCCCCCCGGCGCTACTGGACGGTTTGCGCTCCGTGCAGCGTCAGCCAATCGGTTGTGCACTATGGCTAATTACTGAAGGAGTGTGGGGACTATTGAAATATATTGTCCCCTAAGCAAAGAGGGTGGATGTTGACCTGTTGTCATACCACTCTTTAAACGACATATAGGCCACCCGATCCCGTGTGGCACTACGGGCAAAGGACGTCCAGGTCCGCGATAAATACAAATTGAAATATCGCTTTAATACAACAGGTAGAGGCCGCGCAAGCGACTTCAGACCCGTAACCAGTCAGGAGGATGGTGGTATCCTGAAGGTTAATTCCCGACGGAGATATCCCTCCGATAACTGGTAGTTAGGGGGCGAGACTGCCCACTGGTTACCTTTCCCAGTGCCTTGCCGTAAGGCGTTGGCCTCTTAACGGGCATATTGGCTTAGCTAGACGGTAGATTTGTGTCGTCTCTAAGTCGTCTACGTTCACCTCACGGGAGATAGAGCGATCATTATCGTTAAAACTTCCTGAGGTGACTGGTTCGCCCCGCTGTAGTTGACAACCCAAGTTGTACGATCACACTGATAACTGATATAGTTACAACTAGAGATACGCGTTGATACAATATATTGTATACAGGCGTGTAATGATACAATATATTGTATACATTTCCTAAATTATAATAGAAACGGAGCGATAAATTTAAATTCCAAAAAATAAAAATAAACTTCATGGTCCGTCATTCAGATTCTTAATTATTTACAAAGAAAATATCTTAAACAAGGTGATTTAGGTGCTTATGCATATTATGTAGATAATATACTAAATTTGCCAAACAGGTTTGGTATTAACATTTATGCTATTTTCATAACCTACCTATAAATTATGGTAATTATCTATACAAAAATACTTTTGACTCTTTGGGGCCAGCTTGATTGAGCTAGATTGGGCGGGGACGCAAGTTCTATGACTAAGACAAATTTCATATCGATAATTTTATAACTGGCAGAGATAATCGACAGTGACATACAGACTGTCGGCCAAATAGAAAACAAGTCTCACCAATAGGGTTCCGTTTGCACGATTTGGTACGAGACACTAAAACTAGTCAGGTACTGTAACCAGACAGGAGTTAGGAGGTTATCCTAAAGGTTAATTCCAGACGGAGATATCCTTCCAAAATGGTAGTCAGGGGCGAGGCTGCCAGCTGGGCAGCCTCGACGGCGTCAGCCTCGCCCCCTGACTACCAGTTCCACGGGACACAGAACGATCACTAACGTCAAAACTTCCTGAGGTGACGGGTTCGCCCGTTGTAGTTGACAGCTCTAGAGACACTAAAAATCATTTGCATTCGAAATTGCGAAATTGCATTCGAATACTTTCGAAATTTCGAAGCGTCACCTTATTCTATATTTATTAAGAAACAGCATTCGCCGGTTAAATTAATGTGCTTTAGGGCGAGTTGTTTGAACCGTGGTAATATTCCCAATTTACAATAGTAATTATTACTAGAGTATTTCAAAATACTACAGTAAATAGGCTAGCTCGGTTGTTTGAACGTCAAAACTACCATAGTAAAATATTACAAAAGTAATTTGAGTTGCCAGCATAATAAACGACATATTCCACAAAATCGCCTTTTCCCGACAGAATTCTAGCCTTTTTTAATTTTCGTTGCTGGCAATAATGCGCCAAATGTCATTTCATTTCATCGTGCGTCGTTTACTGCCATTGTTCTGCCTTGGTTTTGCCGATTTCGTGCGCGCGTGGGAAAGCATTTAATCGTTTTAAATTATCAATTCCTTACGAAAATTTTCAAAAAAGATGTCTGCGCCCAAAACTAGGTAAGCCACAACCGTAAATTACATCAAATATACGCCATAATTGGCGCACTACAGGCAAATTATCTAATCTAATGAACAGTGATAATTATTCTAATGAACAATATTCAACAGTGACCGAGCATCGCATTTTGGCGAAGATGAGTTGACGATCTTCCGTAATCTGGTGGAGAATTACCGCGACGTTATTCTTAATAAGAAGACCGATTGCGTGAGCGTCGGGCAGAAAGACGTTGCTTGGAAGAAAGTGACGGATGAATTTAATGCTACTTCTGGCAAATCCTTCAGGACTGTCACGCAGATGAAAAATAAATTCAATAATATGAGGAAAGCCGCAAAGAAAGTATGTATTCGTGAAATTAAAATTATTGATATTTTTATAGTTAACTAGGTATTTATTTTACTACAAGGTTGGGTTTTTTCCTTTTCAGGACACATCGACGGAGAGAAAAGTATTGATGGCAACTGGGGGTGGACCCCCTCCACCCAATACTCATTCCAATACTGATTGGATATGTGACCTCACAGGCATAGGGACGAAAGGACGTGCATCAGCGTATGACTGTGATTCGGACATGTTTGGTCAGCCATCTGTGACTGAAATGGAATCGCAATCGGATGTCTTGGTTTCAACCCAAAAGTACTTAGGTAATTACATTTATTTTGAATCTTGCAGTAGTCGCTTTGCTAAGAATCTGACAACTGGTCACGCGTGGACTGAGAGTCCACATACATTCCAGGTCTTAACCTTTTGCCAATTATAATGGAGTTAAAAAAACACATTAAGGCTACGGGCATACATGCCATTTTTCGACGCACAGCTTTGAGCTACCGAAAAGCAATGACTACTAACCACCGAGTAATCACTTTTGAATTTGCCGGCCACTTGCGTCTGTTTGGACTGTTTTATATTATTTAGAAATTAATTCATTTGTTTATCATTGTTTCAGATGATATATCAAAAGATATTGGGGAATTATCAAATGAGCCAGAAAGCCGTACTGCACAACAGGACGACAATAGGGAATATGAGGTCCCTGCATGTTTCTCTTATCGTAAGTGTACACAATACTCCATGAAGACTATAAAAAAGGGAATGTTTTATTTCATACAATTTTCACTTTTCCACAGCAATGGATTTTGAATCTACATTGGATAACAATGTCACCGTTTCAACGGCCCCAGTGGTGTTCGATACCTCTACTCCAAAGGCTATGCTGAGGAAGCCTCCTTCGAAGGCTTTACGTAAGTTGCTATAAATTTTATACCTACTAAATTTTATAAGCTCCTATGATTCATACAGAGCGCGATATTGCTTGACTAACGAGTATAAATGAGACAATGCATCGTGAAGTGGCATTGTCGAGAAAGAAAAAAAAAGAAAATATTAATCCCTCATGGAATGTACTGAAGGTTTCGCTAGTGATGCATACTAATTTGTTTTTCATTATATTTTCAGAAACGCAAAGCGTGAAGGAAGTGAGGTACACGCCAAAAGAGACACGGAAGCGGATATGCACGTTATCAGCGGAAAAGGCAGATCTGGTGAAATGCAAGAAGGCCCGACAGGACTCGTACAATGAGTACGCAGCTAAGGAGCATGAGGCCAAAATGAGCCATTTCAGTTTCCTATTGGAGAGTGCAGTTGCTGAAGAGGAACGGAAGAAGCAGCTCCATGAATTGGAAATTGCAATTAAAAAAAAACAATTAGAATACGAAATAAAAAAAATAGATAATTTAAAGCATGATAGTAATTAAGGATATGTAGTTGCTATTAATTAAATTAAGCTTTAGTATTGACTTGTATTATTTTTATTAAACTATAGTTAAAGTAGAATATTTTGTCTAACTATACTTAATTTAGTTTAATTTAATTTTAATTAAGAATATATATTTGTTACCAATAAATTTAAGCTTTAGTATTGACTATTTATTTGGAGCAAAGGTTACTATGAATGTTTTTTTCCGTTTTGCTAATTTCTGTTTTTATTTCAAAATATAGAATACTTACCTATATAAATATATTTTTCATAAATATTCCTTTTGTTTATTATTATTGTTATCTTGGCACATTACTATTTTTTTGTAATTCACTCATCTAATAATTTGCCGTTGTACTTAATTTTATTTTTATGTCTTGCCTAGTAAAAAATGAGGCAATCGACATGTAGTGATGCAATATTTCTTTGAAAAATATATGGAACTCTGAATAAAATATATCTGAATCTATGACTGCGTTTTATTAATTTTAAAGCAAAAGCGATTTCAAGTTAGTGACGATATTTATTTATTATACATAAAGTACAGTGATAATTCTGATATGGTTCTATATATAAAAATCCAGTTATGGTGTTTCTTTATAAAAACTATTGCCATTTCTCATTTTACACTTCCAAAAATAGTTATAACTGTTACTTTACTAATTCGTTTCAGTGTGATGATGATGCAGCAGAAAGCCTGAAATTAAATAAATAAATTAATATATAAAAAATCTAGAGCATTAAATTCCACACTATTAAAATGTTTACCTGGAAAAATATGATGTTGTTAAGTGTTTTCGTACATCCAATCCACTGACATCATCTCTCTCGATTGAAGGCGTTATTGCTGCATTGCCAGGTGGCAATTCCTCGTTCCAATCTTTCATTGTCTCCTTGCGCTGAATACATATATTATGGAGAATAGCCGTCGCAACTATAGTTGCTTCCACTTTCTCGACGTCTATCCGTAATTGAGAGCCTATGGCTGGAAATCGCCGCTTCCAAACACCGAACGTCCTCTCGACAACATTTCTCGAACGAATTTGGCTCTCGTTAAACAGCTGCTCATCCGAAGTAGTTGGATTGGCATATGGAGTCAATAAATACGGCTTTAATGCGTAGCCTCTGTCGCCCAGTAGGTGGTAGTTGCCGAATTCTCCTCTAATTAGTCGGCCAACTAGTGTACTATGGCTGAATATGTGGCTGTCGTGTGCTGAACCAGGAAATCGAGCAACGACGTCCATTATCTTGAGGTCCCAATTAGCCACTACCTGGACATTAAAGGAAAACACTCTTTTTCTATTCCGATAATATTCTGAATCGTCGCCTCCTGAGAAACAAAAAAATATATTTTATTATAGACAGAGCAGTCATGACTTTAATAAATGACGTTTAAATAGCTTTACCGGGATTTATTATTGGCACATGTGTACAATCAATAGCTCCGATGACATTAGGAAATTTCGCTATGTTATAAAATCCCACTACGGTATATCTTTTCTGCTCATCGGTCATCGGCATTGATATAAATGTACGCCTCAATTTGCAGATTGCTTTATTTGCCGAATCGATGATTCTGCAAACTGTAGATTTGTGGAGGCCGCTCAAATCTCCACTACACTGCTGGATATTTCCAGTAGCATAAAATCTCAATGCTATGAGGATTTTCTCCAACGGTGTGACTGCGTTATTTCTGAAGTAATAAGAAACATAACCTTAAATATACAGTTACTTTGTCTTAAAATACTCATATAACACATATTACGTACCTATTTGAAGGGCTCTGTAGGTCCTCTTTCACCATATCGGTCAACCAATACACCGTTTCCTTTGACATTCGAAATCTCGCGAAAAATTCGGAATCGTCCCAAACCGCGCAGTTATCGATTCGAGGCCGAAATGTTTTCGGTTTCCGCATTAGGACAAATTCCACAACTACACGATCGTCATCCGAACTACTGTCGTCAGAAGAAACAAGGTATCCCAAATCCATTTCTAAATAACTATTTACAACGGTTATTATCGAAACACAAACGCTTTGCCGCCGACGACTGACAGCAACCTATCACCGGAAGCAACGCGGAAGCAAACTGACACTACGCGCGGCCACTCGCGCGGGCCGAATCAGCTGATTCGGAGCCGCCATCTTGCGAAAGTTACTATTACCACTCGATGTCGGCTGGTAAATTTCAGCTTACTAGAGTAACTCGAATTACTACGGATTGGAGGTTACTCGCGATCAAACAACGCGTTTTTGCAGAATTACTACCGATTTTAACTATTACCACAGATTTTTACTATTACCACGGTTCAAACAACTCGCCCGTTGTTTGAACCGTGGTAATATTCCCAATTTACAATAGTAATTATTACTAGAGTATTTCAAAATACTACAGTAAATAGGCTAGCTCGGTTGTTTGAACGTCAAAACTACCATAGTAAAATATTACAAAAGTAATTTGAGTTGCCAGCATAATAAACGACATATTCCACAAAATCGCCTTTTCCCGACAGAATTCTAGCCTTTTTTAATTTTCGTTGCTGGCAATAATGCGCCAAATGTCATTTCATTTCATCGTGCGTCGTTTACTGCCATTGTTCTGCCTTGGTTTTGCCGATTTCGTGCGCGCGTGGGAAAGCATTTAATCGTTTTAAATTATCAATTCCTTACGAAAATTTTCAAAAAAGATGTCTGCGCCCAAAACTAGGTAAGCCACAACCGTAAATTACATCAAATATACGCCATAATTGGCGCACTACAGGCAAATTATCTAATCTAATGAACAGTGATAATTATTCTAATGAACAATATTCAACAGTGACCGAGCATCGCATTTTGGCGAAGATGAGTTGACGATCTTCCGTAATCTGGTGGAGAATTACCGCGACGTTATTCTTAATAAGAAGACCGATTGCGTGAGCGTCGGGCAGAAAGACGTTGCTTGGAAGAAAGTGACGGATGAATTTAATGCTACTTCTGGCAAATCCTTCAGGACTGTCACGCAGATGAAAAATAAATTCAATAATATGAGGAAAGCCGCAAAGAAAGTATGTATTCGTGAAATTAAAATTATTGATATTTTTATAGTTAACTAGGTATTTATTTTACTACAAGGTTGGGTTTTTTCCTTTTCAGGACACATCGACGGAGAGAAAAGTATTGATGGCAACTGGGGGTGGACCCCCTCCACCCAATACTCATTCCAATACTGATTGGATATGTGACCTCACAGGCATAGGGACGAAAGGACGTGCATCAGCGTATGACTGTGATTCGGACATGTTTGGTCAGCCATCTGTGACTGAAATGGAATCGCAATCGGATGTCTTGGTTTCAACCCAAAAGTACTTAGGTAATTACATTTATTTTGAATCTTGCAGTAGTCGCTTTGCTAAGAATCTGACAACTGGTCACGCGTGGACTGAGAGTCCACATACATTCCAGGTCTTAACCTTTTGCCAATTATAATGGAGTTAAAAAAACACATTAAGGCTACGGGCATACATGCCATTTTTCGACGCACAGCTTTGAGCTACCGAAAAGCAATGACTACTAACCACCGAGTAATCACTTTTGAATTTGCCGGCCACTTGCGTCTGTTTGGACTGTTTTATATTATTTAGAAATTAATTCATTTGTTTATCATTGTTTCAGATGATATATCAAAAGATATTGGGGAATTATCAAATGAGCCAGAAAGCCGTACTGCACAACAGGACGACAATAGGGAATATGAGGTCCCTGCATGTTTCTCTTATCGTAAGTGTACACAATACTCCATGAAGACTATAAAAAAGGGAATGTTTTATTTCATACAATTTTCACTTTTCCACAGCAATGGATTTTGAATCTACATTGGATAACAATGTCACCGTTTCAACGGCCCCAGTGGTGTTCGATACCTCTACTCCAAAGGCTATGCTGAGGAAGCCTCCTTCGAAGGCTTTACGTAAGTTGCTATAAATTTTATACCTACTAAATTTTATAAGCTCCTATGATTCATACAGAGCGCGATATTGCTTGACTAACGAGTATAAATGAGACAATGCATCGTGAAGTGGCATTGTCGAGAAAGAAAAAAAAAGAAAATATTAATCCCTCATGGAATGTACTGAAGGTTTCGCTAGTGATGCATACTAATTTGTTTTTCATTATATTTTCAGAAACGCAAAGCGTGAAGGAAGTGAGGTACACGCCAAAAGAGACACGGAAGCGGATATGCACGTTATCAGCGGAAAAGGCAGATCTGGTGAAATGCAAGAAGGCCCGACAGGACTCGTACAATGAGTACGCAGCTAAGGAGCATGAGGCCAAAATGAGCCATTTCAGTTTCCTATTGGAGAGTGCAGTTGCTGAAGAGGAACGGAAGAAGCAGCTCCATGAATTGGAAATTGCAATTAAAAAAAAACAATTAGAATACGAAATAAAAAAAATAGATAATTTAAAGCATGATAGTAATTAAGGATATGTAGTTGCTATTAATTAAATTAAGCTTTAGTATTGACTTGTATTATTTTTATTAAACTATAGTTAAAGTAGAATATTTTGTCTAACTATACTTAATTTAGTTTAATTTAATTTTAATTAAGAATATATATTTGTTACCAATAAATTTAAGCTTTAGTATTGACTATTTATTTGGAGCAAAGGTTACTATGAATGTTTTTTTCCGTTTTGCTAATTTCTGTTTTTATTTCAAAATATAGAATACTTACCTATATAAATATATTTTTCATAAATATTCCTTTTGTTTATTATTATTGTTATCTTGGCACATTACTATTTTTTTGTAATTCACTCATCTAATAATTTGCCGTTGTACTTAATTTTATTTTTATGTCTTGCCTAGTAAAAAATGAGGCAATCGACATGTAGTGATGCAATATTTCTTTGAAAAATATATGGAACTCTGAATAAAATATATCTGAATCTATGACTGCGTTTTATTAATTTTAAAGCAAAAGCGATTTCAAGTTAGTGACGATATTTATTTATTATACATAAAGTACAGTGATAATTCTGATATGGTTCTATATATAAAAATCCAGTTATGGTGTTTCTTTATAAAAACTATTGCCATTTCTCATTTTACACTTCCAAAAATAGTTATAACTGTTACTTTACTAATTCGTTTCAGTGTGATGATGATGCAGCAGAAAGCCTGAAATTAAATAAATAAATTAATATATAAAAAATCTAGAGCATTAAATTCCACACTATTAAAATGTTTACCTGGAAAAATATGATGTTGTTAAGTGTTTTCGTACATCCAATCCACTGACATCATCTCTCTCGATTGAAGGCGTTATTGCTGCATTGCCAGGTGGCAATTCCTCGTTCCAATCTTTCATTGTCTCCTTGCGCTGAATACATATATTATGGAGAATAGCCGTCGCAACTATAGTTGCTTCCACTTTCTCGACGTCTATCCGTAATTGAGAGCCTATGGCTGGAAATCGCCGCTTCCAAACACCGAACGTCCTCTCGACAACATTTCTCGAACGAATTTGGCTCTCGTTAAACAGCTGCTCATCCGAAGTAGTTGGATTGGCATATGGAGTCAATAAATACGGCTTTAATGCGTAGCCTCTGTCGCCCAGTAGGTGGTAGTTGCCGAATTCTCCTCTAATTAGTCGGCCAACTAGTGTACTATGGCTGAATATGTGGCTGTCGTGTGCTGAACCAGGAAATCGAGCAACGACGTCCATTATCTTGAGGTCCCAATTAGCCACTACCTGGACATTAAAGGAAAACACTCTTTTTCTATTCCGATAATATTCTGAATCGTCGCCTCCTGAGAAACAAAAAAATATATTTTATTATAGACAGAGCAGTCATGACTTTAATAAATGACGTTTAAATAGCTTTACCGGGATTTATTATTGGCACATGTGTACAATCAATAGCTCCGATGACATTAGGAAATTTCGCTATGTTATAAAATCCCACTACGGTATATCTTTTCTGCTCATCGGTCATCGGCATTGATATAAATGTACGCCTCAATTTGCAGATTGCTTTATTTGCCGAATCGATGATTCTGCAAACTGTAGATTTGTGGAGGCCGCTCAAATCTCCACTACACTGCTGGATATTTCCAGTAGCATAAAATCTCAATGCTATGAGGATTTTCTCCAACGGTGTGACTGCGTTATTTCTGAAGTAATAAGAAACATAACCTTAAATATACAGTTACTTTGTCTTAAAATACTCATATAACACATATTACGTACCTATTTGAAGGGCTCTGTAGGTCCTCTTTCACCATATCGGTCAACCAATACACCGTTTCCTTTGACATTCGAAATCTCGCGAAAAATTCGGAATCGTCCCAAACCGCGCAGTTATCGATTCGAGGCCGAAATGTTTTCGGTTTCCGCATTAGGACAAATTCCACAACTACACGATCGTCATCCGAACTACTGTCGTCAGAAGAAACAAGGTATCCCAAATCCATTTCTAAATAACTATTTACAACGGTTATTATCGAAACACAAACGCTTTGCCGCCGACGACTGACAGCAACCTATCACCGGAAGCAACGCGGAAGCAAACTGACACTACGCGCGGCCACTCGCGCGGGCCGAATCAGCTGATTCGGAGCCGCCATCTTGCGAAAGTTACTATTACCACTCGATGTCGGCTGGTAAATTTCAGCTTACTAGAGTAACTCGAATTACTACGGATTGGAGGTTACTCGCGATCAAACAACGCGTTTTTGCAGAATTACTACCGATTTTAACTATTACCACAGATTTTTACTATTACCACGGTTCAAACAACTCGCCCGTTGTTTGAACCGTGGTAATATTCCCAATTTACAATAGTAATTATTACTAGAGTATTTCAAAATACTACAGTAAATAGGCTAGCTCGGTTGTTTGAACGTCAAAACTACCATAGTAAAATATTACAAAAGTAATTTGAGTTGCCAGCATAATAAACGACATATTCCACAAAATCGCCTTTTCCCGACAGAATTCTAGCCTTTTTTAATTTTCGTTGCTGGCAATAATGCGCCAAATGTCATTTCATTTCATCGTGCGTCGTTTACTGCCATTGTTCTGCCTTGGTTTTGCCGATTTCGTGCGCGCGTGGGAAAGCATTTAATCGTTTTAAATTATCAATTCCTTACGAAAATTTTCAAAAAAGATGTCTGCGCCCAAAACTAGGTAAGCCACAACCGTAAATTACATCAAATATACGCCATAATTGGCGCACTACAGGCAAATTATCTAATCTAATGAACAGTGATAATTATTCTAATGAACAATATTCAACAGTGACCGAGCATCGCATTTTGGCGAAGATGAGTTGACGATCTTCCGTAATCTGGTGGAGAATTACCGCGACGTTATTCTTAATAAGAAGACCGATTGCGTGAGCGTCGGGCAGAAAGACGTTGCTTGGAAGAAAGTGACGGATGAATTTAATGCTACTTCTGGCAAATCCTTCAGGACTGTCACGCAGATGAAAAATAAATTCAATAATATGAGGAAAGCCGCAAAGAAAGTATGTATTCGTGAAATTAAAATTATTGATATTTTTATAGTTAACTAGGTATTTATTTTACTACAAGGTTGGGTTTTTTCCTTTTCAGGACACATCGACGGAGAGAAAAGTATTGATGGCAACTGGGGGTGGACCCCCTCCACCCAATACTCATTCCAATACTGATTGGATATGTGACCTCACAGGCATAGGGACGAAAGGACGTGCATCAGCGTATGACTGTGATTCGGACATGTTTGGTCAGCCATCTGTGACTGAAATGGAATCGCAATCGGATGTCTTGGTTTCAACCCAAAAGTACTTAGGTAATTACATTTATTTTGAATCTTGCAGTAGTCGCTTTGCTAAGAATCTGACAACTGGTCACGCGTGGACTGAGAGTCCACATACATTCCAGGTCTTAACCTTTTGCCAATTATAATGGAGTTAAAAAAACACATTAAGGCTACGGGCATACATGCCATTTTTCAACGCACAGCTTTGAGCTACCGAAAAGCAATGACTACTAACCACCGAGTAATCACTTTTGAATTTGCCGGCCACTTGCGTCTGTTTGGACTGTTTTATATTATTTAGAAATTAATTCATTTGTTTATCATTGTTTCAGATGATATATCAAAAGATATTGGGGAATTATCAAATGAGCCAGAAAGCCGTACTGCACAACAGGACGACAATAGGGAATATGAGGTCCCTGCATGTTTCTCTTATCGTAAGTGTACACAATACTCCATGAAGACTATAAAAAAGGGAATGTTTTATTTCATACAATTTTCACTTTTCCACAGCAATGGATTTTGAATCTACATTGGATAACAATGTCACCGTTTCAACGGCCCCAGTGGTGTTCGATACCTCTACTCCAAAGGCTATGCTGAGGAAGCCTCCTTCGAAGGCTTTACGTAAGTTGCTATAAATTTTATACCTACTAAATTTTATAAGCTCCTATGATTCATACAGAGCGCGATATTGCTTGACTAACGAGTATAAATGAGACAATGCATCGTGAAGTGGCATTGTCGAGAAAGAAAAAAAAAGAAAATATTAATCCCTCATGGAATGTACTGAAGGTTTCGCTAGTGATGCATACTAATTTGTTTTTCATTATATTTTCAGAAACGCAAAGCGTGAAGGAAGTGAGGTACACGCCAAAAGAGACACGGAAGCGGATATGCACGTTATCAGCGGAAAAGGCAGATCTGGTGAAATGCAAGAAGGCCCGACAGGACTCGTACAATGAGTACGCAGCTAAGGAGCATGAGGCCAAAATGAGCCATTTCAGTTTCCTATTGGAGAGTGCAGTTGCTGAAGAGGAACGGAAGAAGCAGCTCCATGAATTGGAAATTGCAATTAAAAAAAAACAATTAGAATACGAAATAAAAAAAATAGATAATTTAAAGCATGATAGTAATTAAGGATATGTAGTTGCTATTAATTAAATTAAGCTTTAGTATTGACTTGTATTATTTTTATTAAACTATAGTTAAAGTAGAATATTTTGTCTAACTATACTTAATTTAGTTTAATTTAATTTTAATTAAGAATATATATTTGTTACCAATAAATTTAAGCTTTAGTATTGACTATTTATTTGGAGCAAAGGTTACTATGAATGTTTTTTTCCGTTTTGCTAATTTCTGTTTTTATTTCAAAATATAGAATACTTACCTATATAAATATATTTTTCATAAATATTCCTTTTGTTTATTATTATTGTTATCTTGGCACATTACTATTTTTTTGTAATTCACTCATCTAATAATTTGCCGTTGTACTTAATTTTATTTTTATGTCTTGCCTAGTAAAAAATGAGGCAATCGACATGTAGTGATGCAATATTTCTTTGAAAAATATATGGAACTCTGAATAAAATATATCTGAATCTATGACTGCGTTTTATTAATTTTAAAGCAAAAGCGATTTCAAGTTAGTGACGATATTTATTTATTATACATAAAGTACAGTGATAATTCTGATATGGTTCTATATATAAAAATCCAGTTATGGTGTTTCTTTATAAAAACTATTGCCATTTCTCATTTTACACTTCCAAAAATAGTTATAACTGTTACTTTACTAATTCGTTTCAGTGTGATGATGATGCAGCAGAAAGCCTGAAATTAAATAAATAAATTAATATATAAAAAATCTAGAGCATTAAATTCCACACTATTAAAATGTTTACCTGGAAAAATATGATGTTGTTAAGTGTTTTCGTACATCCAATCCACTGACATCATCTCTCTCGATTGAAGGCGTTATTGCTGCATTGCCAGGTGGCAATTCCTCGTTCCAATCTTTCATTGTCTCCTTGCGCTGAATACATATATTATGGAGAATAGCCGTCGCAACTATAGTTGCTTCCACTTTCTCGACGTCTATCCGTAATTGAGAGCCTATGGCTGGAAATCGCCGCTTCCAAACACCGAACGTCCTCTCGACAACATTTCTCGAACGAATTTGGCTCTCGTTAAACAGCTGCTCATCCGAAGTAGTTGGATTGGCATATGGAGTCAATAAATACGGCTTTAATGCGTAGCCTCTGTCGCCCAGTAGGTGGTAGTTGCCGAATTCTCCTCTAATTAGTCGGCCAACTAGTGTACTATGGCTGAATATGTGGCTGTCGTGTGCTGAACCAGGAAATCGAGCAACGACGTCCATTATCTTGAGGTCCCAATTAGCCACTACCTGGACATTAAAGGAAAACACTCTTTTTCTATTCCGATAATATTCTGAATCGTCGCCTCCTGAGAAACAAAAAAATATATTTTATTATAGACAGAGCAGTCATGACTTTAATAAATGACGTTTAAATAGCTTTACCGGGATTTATTATTGGCACATGTGTACAATCAATAGCTCCGATGACATTAGGAAATTTCGCTATGTTATAAAATCCCACTACGGTATATCTTTTCTGCTCATCGGTCATCGGCATTGATATAAATGTACGCCTCAATTTGCAGATTGCTTTATTTGCCGAATCGATGATTCTGCAAACTGTAGATTTGTGGAGGCCGCTCAAATCTCCACTACACTGCTGGATATTTCCAGTAGCATAAAATCTCAATGCTATGAGGATTTTCTCCAACGGTGTGACTGCGTTATTTCTGAAGTAATAAGAAACATAACCTTAAATATACAGTTACTTTGTCTTAAAATACTCATATAACACATATTACGTACCTATTTGAAGGGCTCTGTAGGTCCTCTTTCACCATATCGGTCAACCAATACACCGTTTCCTTTGACATTCGAAATCTCGCGAAAAATTCGGAATCGTCCCAAACCGCGCAGTTATCGATTCGAGGCCGAAATGTTTTCGGTTTCCGCATTAGGACAAATTCCACAACTACACGATCGTCATCCGAACTACTGTCGTCAGAAGAAACAAGGTATCCCAAATCCATTTCTAAATAACTATTTACAACGGTTATTATCGAAACACAAACGCTTTGCCGCCGACGACTGACAGCAACCTATCACCGGAAGCAACGCGGAAGCAAACTGACACTACGCGCGGCCACTCGCGCGGGCCGAATCAGCTGATTCGGAGCCGCCATCTTGCGAAAGTTACTATTACCACTCGATGTCGGCTGGTAAATTTCAGCTTACTAGAGTAACTCGAATTACTACGGATTGGAGGTTACTCGCGATCAAACAACGCGTTTTTGCAGAATTACTACCGATTTTAACTATTACCACAGATTTTTACTATTACCACGGTTCAAACAACTCGCCCTTATTCATTGTTTTTCGCCTAAATTCAACTCATGGAGAGATTGTATTTTGCCAAAGGATGAGATTTGTTTTTGAGACAGATGAATGAAGGGTGATCGTTCACCGGTGACAAAGGGACTCCTATTAAATATAATACTCCATGCCATTGTTAAACATATATTGAGTTGTCAACCACAACGGGCGAACCCGTCACCGCAGGACGTTTTAACGATTGTTCGTTCTATCGACCGTGCAGTGAACGTAGAAGACTTGGGACATAACAATCCGACGTCTAGCTACGCCACAACCCGTTAGAGTCCAACGCCTTACCGCGAGTAGCCAGGTATGTTACCTGGCGGGCGGCACTCGCGCCCTAACTACCAATTGTGACCAGATTTCTCCGGTCTCTCGATTGGTTCCGAGTTCGAGGTCGCTTGCGCGGTCCTCTCCCTTACGAAGCGGTGAAACGGAGTGTACCGAATCTATCGCGGACCAAGGCGTCCTTTGCCCGACTCTGAACCGGGATCGGATGGCCAATGGTCATTTCAAGAGCAGTCGCCGTAAGGTAGATAACTACCCCCGCTCTATAGGAAACAATACAGTTCCCAGACTCCCCCGATTGTTAGTCAGAGAGCACAATCGATTGGCTTGCGCCGCTCGGTGCGCAGACCGTCCAGGAGCGCCAGAGGATTGATTCCCAGGGGAGACTGGTTGACCCAGTGTCCTACCCAGGCTCCGCACCCCATGCGTGGAGGCCATCGGATGGGTGTTGACCCGTGAGTGTGACCGACCCTGAAACAGAATGGGTCTTCGTGGTCAACTCAGCAAGGGCCCATTAGCTCCCTGTTAACAGCCCGGCCATTGTTAAACAGCTGGAGGACGTAAAATAAAAATAAAAAAACACATCAAGGAGTTGCTGATTGGCCACGTTTTCTATGATCTAGCCGAATTTGAGGGCCATGACTTTTCAAATATTGTGCTCATTTAAAGGACTTAAAAAAGTAGAGCCTTATTGTCTGGTTATTTTATTTGGTCCTATATTTGTAATTTTAGTTTTTAAATGCATTAATTTAATGCGTAGCTTTAACATTTTACTGACAATTTCAATATTACCATGAAAATTTTTACTACGAATATTTTGGAATTATTGACTATTTCAAATATTATGCTTCTGTTTTGATTATTTATATTTATATTTTTAGTTTGACAATCTAGTAGTTAAATTCATGACTACCTATGTATGTTCAGTAAATTGTAGTAAACGAGACTTACTACCTAACACAATTATTTTGACACGCCCAAGAGAGGTTTTTAGGCGTCAATTGGACACGACGAAAATGTAATGTAAATACATAGCATAGTCAAGTAAATTTCCCGATAGTCTGCAATATTGGCCACAATGCAAATGTCATTCTTGAAAAATCTTCGAGGCTTCTCAGCCGTGTGGATCGCCTGTTTTGAGTGAAAGGAGGCCGGGTTTTATCGCTTACCCTACTCAACTTGAGTCACGTTGTTACTTACTGTGCTGGATGGCGTCGTAGCGGCATGCATGGCGACTTGGCGTCGTGACGGTCCAGGAGCTCGCTGCTGTTATCTGTCATCTAATGTTGATTTCTTGATTACTGTATTTCCTTTTTTATTTAAATCTTTGATTTTCGCGAATATTAAATTAATGCGATTTCTTTGTATTATTATGATTCAGTGTTTTGAAGTCTTTTTCTTCACATGCAACAGATAGAGGATTTTTTTGTGTGTGCCTTGTTTATTAATTTTAATTTAAAAAACACAATTTGGGCACCTACATATAAATTGTTACTATCGGATTATGATTATAGTACCTATACATACATACTTCCTACAACCTATACCTACAAATCTGCAATTGTTGTTGTCGTATAGGCCACGCAAAATTTTTTGTCATGTCAATATATTGGTTATCACGATAAATTCGGGCCAATATATTGACATCTTATCAAACCATATGATACTGGAGCTCCACAAGGTCTATCTTTGTCTGTCAATATATTGGTCATCACGATAAATTCGGGCTAATATATTGACATCTTTTTAAACCATATGATACTGGAGCTCCACAAGGTCTATCCTTCCAACGAGGGATATTTTCAACAAGATCTCGCCCATGCCATTCTTCGAAAAAAATACAACAGTTTTTCACACAGAACTAAATTACTGCACTTGAATGGCCCGGAAACTCCCCCGATCTCGACCCGATCGAAAACCTCTGGGCCATTTGCAAAAAACGCCAAGATGGATTTTACAACGAAAACCAAGATGATCAGTGCAGTAATTCAAAGTCTGGTTTCCCGATGATGAACTGAAAGGAAGCTGTCAAAACCTGGTAAATTCTATGCCTACAAGAGTGAAAGCTGTTAAAGGACACATTCTATATTAAAACTAACAATATATAACTACCCGTACTGTTTTTCTATGTTTTTCTCCAATAATGCAGTTTTCGAAGAAAAATACTCTTGGTTCCAATTAATTCGCACGGTACTGTATCTAGAATATTTATGACTCCTATAACTTACCTCAATACCTCAATTATGAGCCGTTTCGGAGTTTTAAAATTCGGTATCTTCTTAAATATGGCTAATTACACGATACCCAATGCCAATTATTTATTTAAAATATGTTATTTCCAGTGAAGATCCATAAAATATAGTATATTATGATGTACGTTCACTGGGCACAACATATTGGACAGCTGACCTTAGCATATTACATACATCAGTAAACAGAGCGGGAATGAAATCATGAGACATATTACAGAGTTCAACCAACACGTATCGCAGTATTTCCCCTCCATATGCTGCTGACAAACTCGAGCATTCTTAGGAATATTTAGTTTGTAGTTACACGGCGTATGTACTTTATTGTTTCGGGTATTCTGCGATGCGGATGTGTTAGATGCCCTAGGGGATATCAGGTAATTAGTCAGATTAAACATAATATAACTCGGAAACGGTTCATAATTGAGATAAGTCGTTGTAGTAATAAATGTTCTACCTAAGGAGAAATTTTCATTAGTACCTATATGATTTACAGCTATTGAAAAAGTGGGCCAAAAATACCGATTCTCTTTTGAAGATTTCATAGCCAGATGTATTTATTTTGGGTTTGTGAGATGAATAGTTTTATAGATATTCTAGCTTAATTAAACGGCATTCCAGGTGGTTTTCAAGTTTAAACGATTTTGCAGTGGGCTCCCTGACTGTTGCGGCATGTCGGACAATCTCCGTCTGAGGCGGCTCGATCGATAACGGGTCTCGGCGCAAAATTACATCTATTGTTTGCGGTCGTATACAAAAAGCGCGTGGGGGTCAATGTCGCGTGCGTTGCTGCTCGCCTTTCCACTTTTCTCATGGGGCCACGGGACGCTCATTAGGCCTCCAGCGCGCCCGTCACGCCGCAATGCGCCGCAAACCCATAATGCGAGAGTGAGGAGGTCATGAGGGTAATCGATATACTAAATAATACGATTATACTTTTAAAATAGAAGGATTCCTACGAATAGCAACGGCCGGTAGATTGTCTTATATCGCTTATGTATTCGCCCTAAAGTCATGGACCGTAAAAAAGCGAGAAGGCAAGGGAGGAGAGGGCGAGCTCAATGTCAAGGTTACTAGAATTTGAGGAGGGTTTAGTATTAGAAATGCTGCTTTAGTACATTTTTTGTTTTCATTTTATTATCTGACACAGCGGCTGATATGACATTATTGCATAAAATAATTCATAACAAAATTGATAGCCCTCGTTTGGTAAAGAAACTGTCGTTGTTGGTTCCGCCACGAAGGGTTCGCTCTCCTCGTACGTTCGAAATCCCTCGAGTGAACACTAGTTACGCCCAAAACTTTGTTATGCACCGCTTGATGACCACATACAATAGTCGATTCGAAGATATCGATTTTTTTTACTTGAACCAACCTAAATTCAGCGAGGCTGTCCTTAGCTCACTAGGCGTCTAGGAAGTGATTACATAGTGAGTATACAAATTGTTTCAAAACACTCAGAGCGAAAATGAGAATAGCAAAGAGTATAATTTGAATACCTTTATATCCCATCCCTCTCCTACATATATCCCATCCCTCTCCTTTCCTATCCTTGTAATAGTTCAATTGTAATTTAATTTAATTTAATAATGTGCAATGCAACTTTTGGTTTACCGTATAACAAAATAATGTAGGAAACAATTAATCGGCCAGCGAAACACTGTATTAGAATAATTAGTAATAATTAATGAAGCGCTGTATATTTCCCGAAAATAAATATATTATCCCTTTTATTATTTTAATAATAGTTTTATTTTATTTATTTTTTTCACATATCACTCCATTAAATACATAATTTAGATTTTTAAAAAAACATTCTGGTTTAAAGCCTGGTTTAGAAGCTAAAAAACATGTTTTTTTTTTCAAGAATAGTTAAAATCTTATCATAAATCTTTTAATCTTATATTAAAAGTTTTTCAATAATAAAATGTTATAAAAAAACTATATCCTATCTGTGTTTGAGCCATGTATTATGTATATGTTAAAGTATCGGGTGGATTATACTCAAAATTTGCACGTCATTGCGATTGCGTGGCAAATTTATGAAAATAATGAAACGTAAATAGGTTAAAGTCCACACTTTAGTATGAGTAATTTCATAAACAGCATTTTCATTGTCAACATCAGCCGTTGAACAAAGTTTGCTTGAGAAAATTCCAGATGCTGTGTCACTGTACGGTGATTCAGCAAACATAAAGGGCGTATCCAGAAATACTCGGGTTCTCCGAGACGGGCTTTGTGGGAGACATTCCGGGAATAGCGATGCTCTCTTTATGCCGTCTGAAGTGCCACTTCCGCGCATTGTATTTCATCATAAAATATGCGTGTTTGTGACGATGTGATTAATTTAATTTCTAAATTACAGGTTAGTTTAGGTTAGGTTAGGAAGTCAGTACATCTACTTATCCTAAATCATGTTATAATAGGTAATATAAGTATAATAGGTAATATATTATATTATAAGTCAGATATGAACACATTATTGTTAGTAACCCACTGAAAAGGCACTAGCCTTAGTGGGGAACTGTGACGTGTAATTTGTACCTTTTTTATAAATAAAGACTACAACAAAAAAAACAATAATAAAGTAAAGATCTAGTTGGTTAAAAATATAGAAATTTGTTACGCTTAGCGCCATCTATCCGGCTGGCGCTGAGAGACTTAGCAGTTTCGCATTTGGCTACCTTGAACGATCAAACAAAGAGCGCGTTGGCGGTCCGACATATTTTTTTTTAAGTGTACAATAAAAAAATATGTTTGTAGGTAATACATATTTTTAGCGATCCCTATTTTTAAAACACTTTTTCTATGAAAAGTACATTCAATTTGGAGCTTTCGGATATCTTTATTATGCTCATATCTGGTTACTGTGAAATTTCACGATGACCGGATTTATTATCATGAGATTATCTCTTACAACCAACCCTACTATGACTGGTTTATTTTATATATGTGGACGTGTAACATGTGTGTATGTGTATGTCTTGCGATTGCGATTAGATGCAAAAAGGAATACAGGAGACGATAGAGAAGGACAAAGATTTAGGTTTGTTAAGAGAGATGACTCCTCGAAGGTGAATAACGACGGAGGGTTCGTTAGGGTTGGTTGGTTGTACGAGATTGTCATATGACAATAAACCCGCCCATTGTTATTTCACAATAAAGAGTAGAAACATACAAACAAACAAACAAACGGAGCGCTTCTAACGAGAGAACGTAGCTGGTTCCGTAATCGGGCTGAAAGCCTAGTAAATGATCACGAATATGAATATTAGTAAATTATCACGAATATGAATATGAAAATGGCTGCATGCTTAGTAAATGATAACGAATACGAAGATGACTAATGTAATGGGATTGGTAGAATACTATCCTGACTGGTTTGAGTGAAAGGCCATGACTTGATAAGGGAGTAAAGAGTTGGCAATTTATATCAGTTTAGCTAATTCTGCCATATCTTTTTTCTGAAAAATAACCTACTGCAATGCCAAATACGTGTTTTATCGGCAATAAAAAACTAACTTAACCTACTGCCATATACGTGTTTATGAATCTTTTTTTTTTCAACTAACTTAACCTTCATCCATTCACGTGTTTGACGCTTCTCTAAGCGAATATCTCTCGCTTATTTATAGATACAGAGCAAAGATTTACAGATTCGGAATCAGTGTGATGAATATAGTGAGGTCACATTAAAATATCTTTAATGTAGAAGAGTTTGCTAAACTGCATACATACCAAGACTTGCTTAATGTACATAGGTGAAGTGGAATGGTAAAGGACGTTAAGGAGGAGAGATAAATAATGTAAATTTCTACATTCACGAATACTTGCCATTGCCATTGCAGTTTTTACGGTATTCCGTAATGTGGTCGAACTTGCATAGGACAAAGACGTATGCAGAAGTTTTGTACACATAATACATTCATAAACATCAAGTAATGGACAATAACAGGGATTGCACAAGAGAAGTTTTTACTCCAACTGGTAAGAATTTCCGTAACCTTCGAAGGCTATGAAAGCCGCGAAAGAGGCGTTTATTTATATCAGGTTTGTGTTATAAATAATTGTGTTATAATAATCGCCAAGAAAGACACTTTATCAAATAAAATCCAAATTAAATATGTATCATATGCAGACTTTCTGTGGTCGTTAGTCATTGATGAAATACTCCAAATGATGAGCATTTCTCCACTTTTAATGGAGTAAATTGCTGAACATGCCATGCCGGTTTTTACATAACCGTTCGCATGAGCGAGCTCCAAACTCGAAACAAACAGTTACATAACGAAATCACCGCCTTTTCGCCCAGGCGACAAGCCTACGTATACGCTGCGATTAGTACCTACGAACTACTTTAGTAGGCTACTGTCTACTGGTGATCGACAAATAATAATAACGTGTCATAATAATAGGTGTTAAGCGTTAATAGAGTGCCAAGAAATAAAATGTGTAGGTACCTAATTTACATTTATAACTGATATAAACTGATTGACGAACGACGTGACCTGGAATTTAAGTAACATCACAAGGTAGGGAAAGAATTTGAATATTTTTGATATCTCTAGATTAATAACAATTCGACAACTTACATAAATCATTTTAGAAATTAAAAGTTTTAATTTTAATTGAATTTAAATTAATGCTTGTGCACAAAGAAAATAAATACATTGTCACCGAAGTAAAGAAATTAAACATTGTAAAAGAACAGCTTAGCCCTTTGATACTCTTTGCGGTAGAGTATAGAATCTTTCAATTCTTAACATTGTTAAAGGACGATGTAAATAACAAGTATGTCAAGTTTTGTGAAAATTGGTTCAATATATTTTATATAAATTGATGGGACATAAGTGTCCCTATGTCCATAAAGATGCAAAGTTACAACTTTTCCAAAATTTGATTATTTTATTGTTTAACTCGGAAATCATACATACTAAAAAACGTACTAAAAGAAGAAACATCAAAAGTTATTTATTATAACATTATTTTTAACATTATAGTACACATATGTCCCATATTACTAAACCCACCTACCTATAGGAACGTACGTAATACGTCCGCTATATTATCATATAGAAAAAAAAATTGTAAAAATATATACAAATTTATATAAAACAGCTATATAAAAAAACGCTTATATTAACTGCTATATATTTTGTCTTGTATATTTTAAACAAGTACCTATTGTTATTGAGAAATCTAATGAAAAAAAATTATAATAACCAAAGGTAAGGGCGGTTAAAGGGTTAAGATCGACACATTTCAAGTAAAAAACGGGGTTCTATGCACATCTAACGAGGCCTTTTTTTTTGAAGAGGGAACCATACATATTCGAGGTCACCGCTTTTTATCTATTAACACTAGATCGCTAATAAGTTTTGTAAGCTAGAAATTAATGTCGTGTACTCGAAACGTTTTCAAAAGCGCAACATCTTTTCATCGATTTCATTATAGGTAGGTATAATATTGTATGACTTCTTTGTAAGATGGGAAAAGAGAAATGTACCATAAACCAAAGTAGTTAATAACAGTATTTTTGTACCTCATACATAGGTAGATACAGTTAGTTTGAAATATGTGAGATTATGATGATGTTAAGAGAAGCGGAGGGGAGGTAAGTCGCTGCCAGACTAATCTCATTTATGTATTTCTTACAATACTAAACTGAATCAACTCTTAACCATGCAATACTATACTGAATCATTTTTTTTCTTACTAATACTATGCACTTTTAATATAGGACATATAATTTTAGAAAAAAAGTGAGATCAAAAATTATAATTTGCACATTTTTAAACTGGTTCATTTAGCTTCACGTTCCGTATACTTCAAATCTTACGACTGATTCTACTTAACTTCTACTTGACTAATTTTACTTAACTGATTCTCATTAAGCTTCGCACACGTATGCAGTCCCCATGACAGGACAAAACTATGATAATATCAATCTTGGATCCTCAAATCCTGACGCCGCAGTGGTACGGCCTGCCTAAACCAGGAGATTTAACTTTGTTGGAGTTTGGAAATATATTAAATCGTAAATATCTACCAAGGAGAGTTTTCTACTAAATGTGGCCAGCGATTTTATTTTAGTTTGATCAAAGCACCAGACTGGTGATTTAAAATTATTTTCTAGCTTTTAGTACATCATCGACTGGTACCTACAATAACACCGTTTAACTTTAAAAGTTTTTTTGTCTTTATTACAAACGTTTATATAAACTTATATGTTTTCCAGTATGCCAGTCCGTTTAGATCACATATGTAGTGTAATTCATTTTTAACCTTTTCTTCATGTCTGATTCTTGCTTTTTTTCTGCTTTATACCGATTACGTTAAAGGCCCACCTTAACGTCTAACGACAATTATCTCGCAGGCGGCCGGCTGTTATAATATCGCGTACCTACTCAGGCGGACAGTACAGCACGGACAGTAGTCCGGCGGTCACCCATCCAAGTACTGACCACGCTTAACGCTGCTTTTTTCATGCACGCTTTTGGAGGACAATATAATAAACTATAGTTAACACTTCAACTTGGGTTGTCGACTACAGCGGGCGAGCCCGTCACCTCAGGAAGTTTTAACGATTAGTCGTTCTATCTCCCTGTAGTGAACGTAAAAGAGTTGGGGACAAAACAGTCCACCATCTAGCTACGTCACAAGCCCGTAAGAGGCCAACGCCTTAACCGCGAGATAGCCAGGAATGTTACTTGGCGGGCCGACACTCACGCCCTTACTTCCAATTGTGACCAGATTACTCCGGTCTCTCGATTGGTTACGAGTTCGAGGTCGCTTGCACGGTCCTCTCCCTTAAGAAGCGGTGAAACGGTGTATACCGAATCTATCGCGGACCACAGCGTCCTTTGCCCGGCTGTTCACCCAGGATCGGATGGCCGATGGTCGTTTCAAGAGCAGTCGCCGTAAGGTCCGCAACCACCCCCGCTCTATAGGAAACAGTACTGCTTCCAGACTCCCCCGACTGTTAGTCAGAGTTTTGGGAGCTAATAGGCCCATGATGAGGTGGCCACGATGACCCATGTGTTCAGGGTCGGTCACACTCACGGGTCAACACCCATCCGATGGCCTCCACGCATGGGGTGCGAACCTGGGTAGGACACTGGGTCAACCAGTCTCCCCTGAGAATCAAACCTCTGGCGCTCCTGGACGGTCTGCGCACCGAGCGGCGCAAGCCAATCGACTGTGCTCTCCGACTATTGTAGGGCCAATATGAATGTGCACCTGGAGTCATAAAGCAATTAGGCCGTACTATAACAGTCGGGGGAGTCTGGGAACTGTATTGTTTCCTATAGAGCGGGGGTGGTTGTCTACCTTACGGCGACTGCTCTTGAAATGACCATTGGCCATCCGATCCCGGTTCAGAGTCGGGCAAAGGACGCCTTGGTCCGCGATAGATTCGGTGCACACCGTTTCACCGCTTCGTAAGGGAGAGGACCGCGCAAGCGACCTCGAACTCGGAACCAATCGAGAGACCGGAGAAATCTGGTCACAATTGGAAGTGAGGGCGCGAGTATCTCGAGCCCGCCGGGTTTATTCCTGGCTCACTCGCGGTAAGGCGTTGGACTCTCACGGGTTGTGACGTAGCTGGACGTAGGATTGTACTGTCCAAAGTCTTCTACGTTCACTGCAGGGCGACAGAACGACTAATCGTTAAAACGTCCTATGGTGACGGGCTCGCCCGTTGTAGTCGACACCGCAAGATGTTAGTCAGAGTGCACAGTCGATTGGCTTACGCCGCACGGTGCGCAGACCGTCCAGGAGCGCCAGAAGTTTGATTCCCAGGGGAAACCGACCATTTCAATTCAATACAGACTGTTTGTTTATTATTTGATCGTAAAATCTCTGCAATGCAATTTCAATATCCGAAATAAGTTAAGCAAGTGAACCCATTTGAGCGCCGAGGTAAAAATGTATTATTAATTAATATGTCAATCACAATAATATATTTTTCGTAATGATGTCAAATTAATTTCACAATTACTTTCATAAACCTCGACACGAATGACGCTTTAGCAGATTGAAAACATGCCAATTCACAAACCTTTCCTAAGCAAGTGCATTAATAAAAAAAATATAAGACGGGTCCTTGCATGCACTAAAAATATACTACTCTCAATTACCTAAATACCACCTCCAACGACAAATGATCTTGAAATCAGAACATATATGTACATCTATTTAAAGTTATGTTTACATCAAACTGTGTTGAAATAGAAGACTATCGCGGTTGTTCGACATTATAAATAAGGTAAAAAGCGATTTTACTCCCCTCGCCTTTTCTTAAGAATAAAGAGTTTTATTATTATTATTTTACCGCGTGAAGTTTGTAGCACTCGACGTTTCGGCAATGGTGCAACCGCCGTTTTGCTAAATTGATGGTCTAATTGTGTGGCATTCATAAATCTATGTATTACGCTATGTTTACGTAAAAAAGTCAGGTATCATGTTAAAGTAAAAAAGCTCAATCAATACAAGGGTTGGGTTTAATTAAACAGCGGTTTAACTAAACTTGCGGGCGCCTTTGCGAACGTGTATTAAGGATCCAATCTACGATTTTTCTATCAATGTACTTCCATCGATACAAAACGTAGGTATATTGGTACTATGTAGGCATGCCGACAAGAAGCGGTTGAATGGCCTTTTCGGATATCGAGTTTTTTGTATTCCCCGACTATTGTGTCAAGTCGTATCGTAACGAACTCACGTTTTTAGTTTTTATCGTCCGCTGAAATTGTACTTTAATTGGAATCGACGCCGGCGCGACGCCGCACAGTATGTCGTGGCATACAAGCTTGACGGTAGTAATTCATTATCGAATTCTGTAATGATGACGTCACGGAGCTATTTCTCGAGTCACTTCATTTCAAGTCCGTCACTGGCGGGTTGTGTCAATATATCGCTCCGCTATTATCGATATAATCTAAGTTTAAAGTATTCCCCCCCCCCCCCCCCCGACGAATCAAATTCAAGTTCGCTCAGCATTGAAAGTATTGTAACTAGATCATAGAAATCACTAGGTTTTCTACTACGGGCGGGCCCTTTTTCGAGACATCCACCTTGATACTAATTTATGGAGCCTATGTCCGTAGTATACTAGAATTTGCATCTTGTATTTGGTCCCCCAATACAACTTGTACAAGCAACGAATCGAGCGTATTCAAAAAATGTTTTTAAAGCACTTGTGCTTTAAGGAAAATAAATATGCTGAATCGTACAAGGACAGATTAGCTATTTTTAAACTCGATAGTCTTGGAGATAGGCGTACAACCTACTTTATGATGTTTCTCTACAATGTAATAAATAATGTTTTTGACAGTGCGTATCTGGTCGAAAATGTATCCTTTCTGGCTCATCCTCGCATTACTCGGAATCCGCATCTATTTTACATACAGAGATATAACGCCGGTACGTATTTGTTGGTAACTATTGAGCATTGGTCAAATGTGCCGCGCAACATAATGGACTTAATTTTTGTGACATGTATGGAGTAATGCTGACGCCACGCATATTGTTTAGCAGTCTGACCATTTGTTTCGAGTTCTGTATTGCATCCACTGTCTGCTGATGCATTTTCAGCTCTTCGACAATACTTTGGGGGTAGGTACTAATTAAAATTACACCTTTCCTAGTAAGTCAGCACCAGGTGTCTCAGAGTCTGTCCTGCTGACTCTACCCCAGCATTCTATGGCCAAAATAGTGTCTGATCTGAAAGTATCAGCTGTAAAAAAAGATCTTGCGCTATTTTGTCGCGGCCTCTTGGCTATCAGTACTTTTAGAATTATTACTGTTTAGCTTGTATGAAACGAAACACCGTGCGCCGGGCCGGTGTCTATTTCAATACGGTGTGTATTGAATACACTGTAAGGCACTTTTTATCTATCTATAGAGTAGAAAACGTTTAATCTCAACCTCTTGACAGAATGCACAGCTAACGAGGCGATCGCTTGACAATTAAAGGAGTAAACTAGGCCACTATTTTACTTATACTTGCGAGTAAGTTGCCGTTAGGCTACTTTCTATTCGGGAACATCTTTGAGAGTACAAAAAGATCCGGATCAAAGATAGCCTATTTTACAGTCTACCAGAAAGAGTAGACCCTACGTTTTGGGAAAAAAATATATGGCAACACAGTAATGTGAGAATAGTCACACTAAATCATCTAGAAACATGTCTAAGTACCGTCTCTTAAGAGGCGTATTGAACTCAGACTAGTGTTTCTGGTCCTTTACTGATTCTATTACGTAACATCGACGTTTGAATGATTGTGAGCTTGAAAGAAAGAGATTTTTTTTTTTGCTGCATGAGATATTTTTTACTTAACTATATGCTGTTATTACCTATGATTGATATTTTTTACTAACTGGTGCGCTTAATCCAAAAATCATTTTCATTTTATTCTATCACGTACAGTTTTTTTGCAAAATGGGGTGGGGGTTGAAAAAACCAGTATTTTGAGATTTTTCAATTTAATATTCATTACTACTAACTAAAAACATTATTTCTTAATTAATTATACAATGTTATATTTACTCTCTTTCCTAATGAAACCTTTTCTTCTCTTTTATGCTTCTTCTAGCTTGTTTCCGCTTTCCGACCTTAGTTTCTAGCTTGAGCATCCAGCAGTAGTCATCTAGTATACTAACGTCCCATCTTCCTTGGTAGCGTCTTTCGATATCCCTGACATCCTGGTGAAATCTTTCCCTCTGTTCTTCACTGTGGGCTCCCAAAGTTTCCAGAAAATAGTCAATATGGCCGTGTAGAAAATGAAATTTTAAGCTTATTTTGCATCCTTGAGCTTTATACACTGCTAGCATGCTTAGAACCCTTGCTGAGTTTGCCACGAAGATCCATTCTGTTCAGGGTTGGTCACACTCACGGGTCAACACCCATCCGGCGGCCTCCACGCATGAAGTGCGAGCCCGGGCAGGACTCTGGCCTTAGGGCTAGTTTCCCCTAGGAATCAACCTTCTGGCGCTCCTGGGCGGTCTGCGCACCGTGCGGCGTAAGCCAATCGATTGTGCACTCTGACTAACAGTCGGGGGAGTCTGGAAGCAGTATTGTTTCCTACAGAGCGGGTGTGGTTGCGGACCTTACGGCGACTGCTCTTGAAACGACCATCGGCTACCCGATCCCGGGTGAACAGCCGGGCGAAGGATGCCGTGGTCCGTCCGCGATAGGTTCGGTATACACCGTTTAACCGCTTCGTTAGGGAGAGGACTGCGCAAGCGACCTCGAACTCGCAACCAATCGAGAGACCGGAGTAATCTGGTAGCAATTGGAAGTAAGGGTGTGAGTGTAAGCTCGCTGGGTAACACACCTAGTTATCTCGCTGTTAAGGCGTTGGCCTCTTACGGGCGTGTGCGGCGTTCACTTCACGGGAGAGAGAACGACTAATCGTTAAAACTTCCTGAGGTGACGGGTTCGCCCGTTGTAGTTGACAACTCTAGTTGCTAGCATGCATCGTACTATTGTTTTGTAGTCGGAGTTTTTAGTATTTTCCAAAAACCTATACACTACATCCTTGAAATAGCTCCACGCATCTTTTTCTTTTTTATCCATTGTTTCCAAAAAGATATGATCATTTAAAAGTTTACGTATGTCCGGGCCAGTAAATACTCTCTCTTTCAACTTGGCATCAGATAGTTTCGAAAACTTGGAACATAGATATCTAAAATATTCCCCATCTTTTAGTATTGACTTGATACACTGCTTCATAAGCCCCAACTTAAAATATAGAGATGGTAATAACACTTTTTCTGGTGGAACCAAGGTCGTATTGGTAACCATCTTTTCGCCGTGGACTAAAGCGCCTCGGCGTGGCCAGTCAGTTTTGCCTAATGCAGTTCTCTGGCTCTACTATCCCTCAAGCATATAAAGCAGGGATATTTTGTATATCCCGCTTTTGTATATCATGCTTGCTGATTAGTATTTTGAAGTCTCCATAAACCATACATTAATGTTCTTGATATTTATTTTTTTTCGAGAATGTTTCTACACCAAATATTTTTTCTAGAATGTACACCAATAAATATTTTTTTCGAGCATAGTTTTCTTGCATATATATATATATCCTTCTAGCCGTGTTCGACCATAGCGACTGCATTGTAGATTCTAGTGACTTCTTTAGTCTTCTCAGAGTCCATTGTTCGGAAGCAGTCAAGTGCGCAGACTTATAGTGGTGGGCGCGCGACCACGGGTGCACTCTCTCTTCCTCCGTCTTCTGAACCCGATGGAAGGGAGACCGTTACGACCAGAGAAAAGTTTGGATGCAGATAAAATAAAATAAATTAATTAATCGCCAACACAGCAATGGCTGTCATTGTTAAATTTGTACTCAATATTGCAGAGCTATTTTTCGGATTTAGTTCGTTTTTCCACACTGTCATTTATGAAATTGGTAGTTATGGCTTGTGGCGATGTTTAAGGTTTTTCTGGAGCTATTATAGAGATGACCGGTGACTTATTGGTAGTTGTTGTAGTAGTCGGTGATGTAGAAGATGTATTATTGGATTTATCCTGGTTTTTTGATGATCTCGTGTTGTTGCTCATGGGGCTGTGTTGAATACACATGGAATACATGTGAGTCTCTTGTTCCGACATTATACAAAATTGTGATAGTTTCCCTTTTGGCAAATCCCCGTCAGTTTTTGGACAATTTTCTGGCGGTAGACATACTCCTAAAACGCCATTTATTTCACATGACTTTTCTTGCATATGCACCGAATAAGCCATAGAAAGAGATGCACATGCATGTCCATTATGCAGGAATACTGCTTTGAGGCTAGTCGGCTAGTCTTGGACGAATCAATGAATAAACGCCACTCAGATGAGTCATATTCTAAGTCAAAGCACTTTATGAGCCCTTGAACATCACAACAAAAAACCAGTTTTCCGTCTTTGGAGAAAAATTCTGTGAATTCTTTTTCTCGATGTTCATACCTCGAAAATGTGGTACCAGATGATAACAGATTTTTGTGTTTTGGGGCAGTTTCATTGGGGCGTGCGCCGGAAACAACAATAAAACTTGAAACTTGAGTTATACAAAAAAGTTGACGTGATTTGTTTTTGTATTTTTCTCATTTTGAGTAAGTTAAGTTCTATATGATAAAGCAATAAAATCCTATGCAGTTTTTCTTTTGCAGACCTGTGCAATCATTAATTTCGACTACGATTGAGACAGGTGGGTACCAACAATTTGTGGTTTAACTATACGAAATGCCAGATAAAACATAACCTCAAAATGTACCTATGTAGAAGTACATTTTGAGACACTGAAAACGACTTCTCTAGCTCCGCTTCGAATAGTTTTGTTATTTTTTTTACGCAAAATAATGTGAATAACGAGAATTATGACAAAATGAACACAATTTCATGAACTGAACCAAGACGAAAACATTCATTTGTCATAAGGGTTAGTGTTGCCACATCAAAATATTTTTTCCCACGTCGAATTAATTTCTACACCTAATGGCCAGACTGTACTTAAACTTGCAAGTAAGTTGCCAATATAGTTTGTCCAATATCTGAAGAGCTTTCCCCAAAGACAGTTAGAAGGCGGGGGGCGGCGAAGTATTGTGAGCGATGCGGAAGAAAGAGTTTAAAAAAACGGGCGCTTACTATATATGAATGCATGATTGTAAAAACCCACTTCAGACCAAATGCAAAAGTTTCAGAAAATCAATGAAAACTGTCTGGTGTAAAAAAAAATTAGGTCCATGTTTTTCTTTATTTACTATTTACGTTGAAAAATATTTAATATATGATATGTTAAAAAGTGGTAGCATAATATATTCATAGATATTTTTATTTGATTTTTTTAAGTTTTGGGATAAGGTGGATTTTTACAGTCATCGTGTACAAGGTGTGTTTTTACAATCAAAGTCCAATTTGTACCAATGTTAAACAATATTTATTTTCATAAAAAACTAACAGAATTAATCTAATTCTTCATCTTCGACATTTTCAGCTGTTGGCCATTGCAATATTTCGTCCCAGAACTTAATTTTTTCGTCTTCAGGTACAAACTGAACACATTTTTTCAGGTCCTGCATCTTCTTTGCATTAATGCAGAGCTGCCTTGATCCATATGCAGGTTCATTCGGTAGCGATACGGTAATCTGTGGCCTTATTTTCAACAAGAACGTATGCTTCGTCAGTCCATCAATGAATTCCTGCGTTTTTACCGGCACGTCACTGCCAATCTTTTTGAAAGTGAGGTGATGGAACTTTGAGATACTGAAGCTTACTTTCTCCGTTCTCGGAATTCGCCGATCCTTTGTTTCGAGGGATAGTGCAGTCTTTTTGAAATGTTGAACCCACCATTTTTTAAATTCTATCACATCCTCTCCGCTGACTAAGTGAACTGTAAAAAAATCACTCTGCCTGCTCGAAGATACGATCAATTCCATAAGTTCCTGTACACTGTACAGCCTTTCTTTACGACGAAGGCTTCTTTTTATAATACCAAATGCTCTATCACACGGCAGAAAAGAATGACCACGCATCGGAAAGATCTGTTGAATTTTTTTGAAACGCCCACTGTCAACTAGGGCCATATTCATTCGTACCGATGTATTGTTTTTATTCTGACCGGCGCAGTTATCAGAAAAGAGCATTAGTTCCACCACTTTTTTGTCAACGTACTCTTTAATGTATGTCATAATAAACGAGCATACTTCGTTTGGTCCCTTTTTTGCTTGCCCTTCATGATATACGAACAGGACATTTTTACCCGTTTTCAAATTATGGATGCAGAAGATAGAGATGCTCAGTTGCCGCAAATAAAATATTTCTTGCACTGGAATCATTGGCAGTGACACATTCTGCATGTAATCGTAGCAAATTCCCAAAAATGTTTCATCTTCTTGAGATCTTTGCCTTGCTTCTTGAAGTTTATTATAGAACTTCTTAGCCCTCTTTTTGTGTACTAGCTTTTCGGCCAAAGCTACCTTTTTAGCTACGTCGTTCAGGGTTTTCGAATTGATTCTCAAGTCTAGACTCTCGCAGAGGCAGCACGTATCTACTGCTGGGCGCCCAAAGCGAAGAGCGAAGTTCTCCTTGAATATTTTATTATAATATTCGTACTTAATCCTAGTTCCTGGGTATTTTTCCTTATAAAGTCGAAACATTTTTTTTACTGATAAGTCAGCAGGAAGATACTTTATTATGCCAGAAGAATAGTGGCTCTCTTTTGCCGGAAAACAGGAAATATGAGAGATCACTGCAGTGATTTCATCACTAGACATCGCATTGACCGTTTTCGATTTCCCTCTCTTGTCTTCCGGTATTTTACCCAAGACCAACAAGTCACGAAGCCTCTTAACACGGTCCTTAGTAATACCAAACAAGCTAAGAAAAGCCGAATGGCATACATCTTTCTTCTCATTACCAATTTGAACGGTGTATGTAAACACTTTCTGTCTCAATGGGTTTTCCTTCAGCACTCGGCGTCGTTTTATGTCCTTACAGGATATTAACCCCTGGAGATAGATATCTTGTTCATTTTTAGTCGTCAAGTTATATAATTTGGCAAGGTTTTCTAATTTGTCATTTTCGGATATGATTTCCCAGCATTTTTTAGCACACTTGCATGGAGGTCCTATTGTCTTAGCCTGTACAGTTTTATTTTTCGCCGTCACATAAGTTTGCCCATGAATACGTGTTTGTTTGATCTTATTCCGAGAATAATCAGCAGAGTTGTCACGTCGTTTTTTAGTGCGTGTTTCACCCAAAGAGGACTCACCTGGGTTTTCCTCCATTTCAGCACTCGTTTTCACCAGTACGCAGCAAATTTTAATTTAATTTGTGTAATACAAGTAATCCGTGTCCGTTACAGTCACCTCAGTCGTTCAAAATAACGTTAGAAACGTCAATATTGACAGCTGATATTTTCAGGTGTTGCCACATGTTTGGTTGTAAAAAAACACGTCATCCAGGATAAGGTGGATTTTTACACTCATTGAAATATTCGCGCTTCTATAACTGTGGGATGCTTACATGACTGAGGTGTGTTTTTACACTCAAACAGTTTGTCTTGCCATAGAGAATACAAATCCGCAATAAACGGTATTTCGGAAAAAGTGGTCTGAGGTGGGTTTTTACAATCATGCATTCATATGTCGCTTACATCGTACACACCATTTTTGCCGGGATTCGTCAACTGCGTCCTTATGGATTCGTCAACTGCGTCCAACTCTTCGCGTCAAGATTATTTTAACCGATTTCGATTCCTCGTCGTGTGTACATTGTAGAGTCTTCACATACAACCGGAGAACCTGACACCCCAGAAAGGTATAACGATAGCGATCGTTCTTTCAATCGTGGCGTGATCCGTTCAACCTGGGCTTGATGACGAAACAGTCCACCGTCTAGCTACTCCAACTTGCTCATAAGACACCAGCGCCTCAACGCGAGGAACTGGGAAATGAACCTAGCGGGCCGACCTCGTACCCTTACTACCAGATGTATTCGGATTTCTCCGTCCTCCCGTCCGGCCACGGGTCCGAAGTCTCTTGTGCGCCGCACAATGCGCAAACCGCCCAGCAGCGCCCGAAGGACATCAATTGAAGTACATCCCCTAAAATATAATGTACTTCGATAGTAATTTATTAGCTTAATTCAATTTTGATAATGTATCGTATAAGGAAATACTGTAAGACAATACTGTAGGAAAAAAATAATCGGGCAGTGAAACATTGTACCATTGATTTTATAGTGTTGTAATATAAAATCAATGATTGTACCAAGATAATTTAATATATGTATAAAGATAAATAAATATAAAGATAAAAGATAATATTATATAAAGATAAATAAACAAATAAATGATGAAAACACAGCATACATATTATGTACTTCAACAACTTAGATACTTTGTTTAAAAGGATCGTCAGTGCCGAACGTCCTGTGTGATTTCGCGTTTGTCGCTATTTCGCTAACAGTAATAACAGACGGCGTACAAAGTAGCGACTGGGTTACATAAGAAGGCGTAGGCATTTACGTAAATCGAAAGTGGGCGAGATGCTGCCTCTCCGGGGAGACAGGCAAACGAAACTCGCTACGAGTTATGCGTGTAACAAGTCAGTGATGAATATACCTCATAATAATATGCTGTAACATTTCACTTTTCGGCACATTCACCATTAAAAATTATGTGAGTATTTTTTGTTGGCTTAGATATGTTGGTCTTTCCTTTTCGATTCTGCTCTACACAAGAAGTTGTTTTTTAGCATATTGAACGGCAATATTAACACGCTAAAAATTGGAAACGATTCTATGTTATTCTTGGGATTCTCGGATTAGGTTAAGTGGTCTTCGTGATAATATTGCTATGCGAATCTACATACAGTGGTTGGACACATTAATATGAACACCTGCCAAATACACAAAAGTAATTTATTTTACGGTGTATGAATGTTAGCTTTATGGAGCTCCAGCCGTACTGTTTTCGTCGACAAAGATTCCTCCCTCAGGTGTGTGTTAACTAACCTCTGATGCGGTTGTTTTATTTTGTCTGGCAACAATCCTATTGAATGTTAGTCGATCTCTGTTGGACAACTTTTGGTTTCGCCCACTATTCCTCTTCCCCAATGATATTTTCCCATGTTTTACGTAAACTGTCATTACCGTGGATCAGTCAGCTATCTTCGTCACCGACGGTACCGCTGACTGGGCGCCAACGATTTGCTCCGTATCTCAAAGTCTGAGAGATCACATTTTACACCTTCGCATACAAAGTGTATACACTGAAATATAATCTGCAAGACCTGCCACGTAAATCGCGCAAAACATACGAGGCGCATTATATACACGGAAGCAGTGTTGCCACATGCACCAAGATGTACTATTATGCGTGGTGTTCATATTATTTTGTCCAACGCCATATTGAAGATCAGGCTGGTGGTCAATACCACCATTTGAAGAGTTTCATTTACCAATGCTAGAAAAAGTGTAAAACTCGAAGCTATACGGATTTTGCTCGGGGGGGGGGGGGGGGGGGGTTTAACTCACTTTGTCTGCGGCAAGAGATGCATACCGCCCAGTTTTTGTGACGGTGAATGGATGTTTATTTAGGCAAATTAATATATAACAACTGTAATTTTTCTAAATGATGATACTATATATGATATGTATGATACTATATATGATACAATGTATGATACTATATATCAACTCAATATCGAACGGAGGAATGGGATATAAGGATAAGCTAAGAGACGAGTGTGGGTGGGGAGGGGAGGTATATTTATTTACTAGGTAAATGTCTCGTAATAGATTTCTATCTATATATTTAAATCCGATCAGGTTTTCAAGTTGTCTCAGTGGCAAAGGCACAGAGTTCCATATTCGGGCCGCCGGCACTCAACTGTTGAATGCTGAGGTATAGCCAGTACTAGGTTTTCCTTAGAGCTAAATGCAAGGCCATGGGATGAAAGCGGAGAGAAGAGATTATGTTCACGTTAGATCTCATTTTTTGTTGGCGAGTGCGATCTCCAACACGAATGTCGCGTGGATAGTTCCCTTATTATTTGTATATTGGAATATTCATATTTCTATGTAACTATTATCGACTGTGCAATTTATTTATTTATTTATTTATTTAAGAATTAATTACTATAAAACATTGATTAGCTTACAAAAATAACAGGAACCGAATGGCAAAACCTTAACCTTTTGCTTATTTGTTTCTGTCACCCAACTGGGACTAGCCCGTTCTAGGGTGGACAGGACTCCAATATTACAATCAAGTTTGCTTGATTGCTTGGTTGCCTACAAATGTACAAGTTTTAGTAAAAAGCTAATGACACTAAATTGCCCTAAAATGTGGTCTTCAGAATAAAATAAAAAATAATAATAATAAAAAAATATTAAAAATATATAATAAATAAAATGCAATTCCATTATTAAATCGGCAATAAATATGATATAAAATTCGATTAAATAATTTAAATAAAGTTATATTTGAGAAAAGAAAGAAACAGTCATTAATATTTAATATTATGTTTTAAGTAATATAAGATTTAATATAAAAATACCTAGTCTAAAAGTATAATTCATTGTCAAAGTCAAATATTTTTTGGTAGTTAGTTCAATGTTAAAAAATACTTAACATATAAGTTTAAAAATATGTTAATAATTTGTGCACCTAAGTTTTATTATACTATTATTTCTAACATTTGATGTATGGTTAGTCTGTCATGATTCGATAACCATTTGAATTCCCTAAATGTCAAATTCATTTTTATTTCCATATTGATCAGATTGTAAAATCTCGGCGCAATGAAAGAGTAATGTCTTTGACCAAATGATGTTTTCCTTCTGGGTATTATTAAGCTATTTTCTACAACTTGTCTCGTTGGTCGCCGGTTCTGAATTATTCCTAAATTTGAGTTATTGTCCAAAAATAGCCTTAAGAGGGAAGTTTTTAGAAAAAGTTGCCTACAATCAAGAACTTTAGCTTCCTTATACATACAGTTCATTAGTGGGATGGCGATATGGTCTACGTAGAATAATTTTTAATATAAATTTCTGCGCAACTTGCAATGGCTCTAGCAGGGTTTTACCACATCCACCCCATCCAATTATGCCGTAAGTAATTAGCGATTCACATAAAGCATAATAAACAGTTTTTAGTGTTTTGGAATCCAGAATATTCCTCAGTTCTTTGAAAACATATCCAAGGATTCGCACCTTCGTAGCCACGTTATGTATATGAGAATCCCAACGGAGAAAGCAATCTAGAGTGATGCCTAGATATTTCCAAGATATTTCTCTTTGTAGAGGCTGACAGTTACAAGACTCTATGCTATCGCATTCGTGTATTACAATAGTTTTATTAGTAGTGGGTTGACCTCTGGTTGTTATACTAAATGGCATGTATTTGGTTTTGCCAACATTAAGCGTCAACATAAAGTTTCCTAGCCAATTTTTAACAATTTCCATGCCCTCGTTTGCTTTCTCAAATGTGTAATCCCAGTTTGAACCCTTGAATAGTATAACGGTGTCATCGGCATATGTGATGATTTTACCTACTGGTAACTGACATAGGTCATTTATGTAGACGAGGAATAAAATGGGTCCCAAAACGCTACCCTGTGGCACACCATAAGTGAGATGCTGGCTTTTACTCTGGACGCCCTGGATGGTGACACTTTGTACCCTGTTGGATAGGTAGATAATTTCGATAATGGCCAACATTATCGAAATTATTATTGTGATAATTTTAACAACTCATTGTATTTTAATGTATTGATATGATTAGGTATTTTAATTTATTTTTATCGCTTTGACTACCATTTTTATGAAGAAAAAATATAATACATATTACTATAGCTGCCTATCCCCAAAAAAACTTTGTGCACTTTATTTGGACGTATTCCTTTCGTAACTTTTTATATAAGGGAACTTTTAACTTTTTATGCGAAATTAATAAGGACTTTCTTTAAAAAAAAATCGACGAATCCTTCTTTTATAATAACTACGTAAGTTTCTTTCCGGGCTATGTTTTCATTGCTTTTTTTTAAATAATGAGTTAAAATTTAATTCAGTGACGTATTATGTTTTTTAATGTTGTTTGATTTACTGAAAAAAAAACGGCACATGAATATACACGGTCTTTAGTTCCTGATCTGGCTACTTTTTAGATTAGCAGTAAAATAATTTGCTTAAAATTGGATTTTCTTTGTGAACTATACGATATGGACCTTTAGATTGGCTGCCGCGCGTTCGCATTATCACATTAAGTAGTTTTTTTTTAATTTTATTTGCTTGTAAAAAATATATATTTTACACACTTCATAGTCTAATGTAGTTTATAACGTATTTCTATTACATAAATTAAACGGATATTTCAACAAATATAATGTTTATTTATTTCACATAATTAAAAAATTACAACTTACGGTGCGATTAGATTACGAATCATTATGTAAACATTGAATGTAAAATAAATATGAACCATTTTCGCTAGTTATGTAAGCTGTCATAGCTTACAAATGTTACATGTAAGGTAATCATAAATATGTAAGTCAAGAATAAACACACTTTAAAGCATGATGAATATAATGGCGACGAACAGGAAGAAAGATAATGGCAAAGAAGCAGGAAGACAAACTGAAAAAGGCGAATTTGATGAAGATTGCAGACTTAAATTACTTGATTTGATGATATCACTGATTACACCGCATCAAGTTACATTTGAAGATAATAAACATGTGTTAGATAATCGTTTTTATCCGCAGCCGAATAAAATCACAGTCTTGCAAATTTCACATGAGTCAGGGAGGAGGCGAAATGGTGAAATATTTCATGGCAGAGTTGATAAAGTTGAGTGCTTACTTCACCAATTCATTAAATTTGAGTGCTTACTTCACAAATTGGTTTGCGGAATTGAAAATAAGGAGACGCACAGGAACTTTGGGGACATCCTAAGTTGACTTTTAAACAAGCATGTGATATCGCAAAAACATCCGAGTCAGTAAAAAAACGATGATAAATAACGACAGCCAGGCGAAGAACGGACCCGGTTATTCAACGGAAGAAAAGAAAGAAAAGAAGTTAGTAAAATCAGTCATCATATTATTTTTTTTTTTTGAATAGTACACAAACAATGCTCCAACATATACAATAGCTATTAGTAATATTTTTTACATAAATTCTTATTATTTAGTTAGACCATAATAGACCATCTTATGTCTACTCCGCATGCTAAATTAGTTACTGCCTATGTTCCGTTTAACTATGTAGACAATTCACAAAAAAAGTATAAATATAAAAACTATTCAGTGAGCCATTAACATAACATCAAAAAGAAATTTAAAAAACATATCTTTAAAAAAAAAAAATTCAAAATAAATTTATAATTTCAGAGTAATAATAATAAAAAATGAATTTTATAATATTGTCTTTAGAAATATAATGAAAACATACCGAATTATTAATATGTCTGTGTCTCGTAATTTAGATTCTTAAAAGGATGTAATGGTTAGTGGTCCCTGTTTGATAAAAACAATATTATTGGTTATAGTGTTTTGCATGTGAGATAGGATTGTGGTAAGATTGATTTGTCTGCCAAATGGGAATTCGGAATGTTGAGTGCTAGCTGCCTCAGTCGTCAGGATATTACGTTAAATTTAACGCTTCTAATAAAGCTGTCGAGTCTATCCCGCCGTTAAGGAGTTTGTGCAGAAACATTAGGCTTTCGCACTCTCTCCTTTTCTTAAGAGTAAAATTTTTTAAGTAATTGAAACGCTCGTCATAAAAGTGGAGAGTGCATGATAGATCGATTTATAGGTTACCATACGCGTATAGAATAACGCCTCCGAGTGGGACCTTATAGTATGGATTCCAAATTATGTAATTAGTAAGAGGTATATTAGTCTATGTGTATATTTGTAACAGTTAATCAGTAAAAGGCGAGACCATTAATACATTATAGGAACCTGGTCTATATTGATCATTTTTTAACATCACCCGACTATATTAATCACGTTGATTCCGAATCTGTAATAATCTTTATTCGGCCTCAAATAATAAGGGAGATATAGGAATTCAAAGAAGCGTTAATCCCATACATTTCTGTAGGTTGTTTTTTTTTAATAATACATAAAATCCTTTCAGGACTAAGCTTTGCGGTAGAGTATGGAATTTTTATTTATGGTTTTCTAGCACAGTACATTTCTACTTCTTACATGAAATGGATATAAGGTTTTAGGATAATATAGAAAACGGCTGTGGTATCGCGGTCCGTCTGTGCTGCATTGCCCCACCCCAGCGGCCGTGCTTTACACAGCCTCCCGATACTTTCTACACTCATCAGCCGCAAACCGTGTCACCGATTGGGATTTCGGTGGCAGTGGAGCGTCGTCGGTGCTCGTGGCCGCAGCTCGTTCAGCTCGGCCTTTCTCGGACCCACACGGCCAATTAAATTGTTCATTTGGAAAAGCGCTCATATCGTTCAGTGATCCGCGAGATGTGCAATTAAAAACCATTTATACGTTTGTCGTGACTGTGCCCATACGAATGATATGAACCATACTATGCGCGAGGGATACACATACGAGTATACTCGTACAGTACCTAACCAATTATTATTACACCAATTGTTCATTTCGGTACTGATTTACATATTTTAATGTTTACGTTTCATCTTATAAATCGGTGGAGAAACGTAATGTTCGTTAATTTAGTACGCAAATTATGTTATGTACGACTTAAATTATGTATGTAATAGGTTTATATTATTATATTACGTATGATGTTATTATTATATGGTATTATAATATGGTATTATTATTACGTATAATATTTATATAGAACATTAATATAATAATATAATATTTATATTATGTATGTAAATAAGTCGTTGGGCGGTGTCGACTACAACGGGCGAACCCGTCACCCCAGGCTGGTATATGCGATCGTTCTTTCAGTCGTGGGATGAGCGTAGACAAAGACAATCCACTAACTAACTCCGCAAACTAGCCCGCGAGAGCACCGGGTAGTTTACCCAGCGGGCAGATCAAGCACCCTTGTTACCAGTTATGGCTAGATTTCTCCGGCCTCCCGACTAGTTACAGTTTCGATGTCGCTTGCGCGGTCCTCTCCCTTGTGTAGCGGTGATTCGGTGTCTACCGGATCTAACGCGGACCACGGCATCCTTTGCCCGGCTGTTCGCCCGGTATCGGGTAGCCGACTGGTCGTTTCAAGAGCGGCCGCGACAAGGTAAACAACCACCCCCGCTCTATAGGAAACAATCCGTTTCCGGACTCCCCCGGCTATCAGTCGGAATGCGCAGTCGATTGGCTGACGCCGCACGGTGCGCAAACCGGCTAGGAGCGCCCGAAGAACGATTCCTAGGGGAACTGGCGCGCAGGCCAGGGTGATACCCAGGCTCGCACTTCTGCGTGGAGGCTGCCGGATGGGTGTTGACCCTTGAGTTTTGCCGACCCTTACACATGGGTCTTAGTGGCCTAACTGCAACAGGGCCCATTAGCTCTCATGTAATAGGTGTATACTTATATACTAGAATAAGTTTCGGTGCTGTCACTTAAATATGAAATTAGTTTTAAAAGAAAATTTAGTAATTTTACAACCGGCCAAACACGCGAGAAGACTCTAAAGACGAAAGAACGAAATCGAGAATTGCTTACGTAAAACGACACAATATTTCTGCGTAATATTCTATATAGAAAAAATCAGTTGTGGTTTATTAAACAAAAAAATATATAAAAATGTAAAATATTACGAACTACAAATAAATCCTTTACCGTTTTTATGTATATTTATAGTGATGAGAAACGACCTTACCTCTACCGTTCCCGTTCGCGTTTTGTGCTTCTAAAAGTTGAGATTTTTATTATTTCATGCGGTAATATCCATTTCTTATAAATATATTGACTAAAATATATATTTTTACATTCATAATCAAATCAATAACCATAAATACCTACTAGGAAACAGCACCTGAAAACGGAATTGGCCTAATGCAGGTACCTACTGTAGGTTTGGAATAAATGTGCAGTTATATTTGATAGATCTAGTATTTCATACGTGTGTATTTTTTGTTTCTTGCATGTAATTAATTAAAATATGGGTGCAATTTACCATAACTAGGTTGCCACAAAATATTTTTTTCGAAAAAAAAAAAACATGTAAAATGTTTTTTTATTTATTTTTATGTTATCTATGTGTTCTATGTCTATGTACAGGTATGTTATTATATTAGAATGATGTAATATTATTTGGAAATAATATATTATAATATAGATCTGATTTGACCTTAAATCTTCTTCTTCTTCGGTCGGCGGTCATTATGGCCACATGGGCCTGTGATGTTGCGGCGCGGAACAACTCGGTGGTGCTTGAGTTGAACCATTCAATGAGGTTTTGTAGCTAGTGGGTTCTTCTTCGGTCAGGTCTTCGGCGGCCTTTTATCTATCCTTACAGGATTAATTGGAGAAGGTGGTATTTGTTACCGTGCATTATGTGGCCCATGTATCGTAATTTCTTTCTCTTTATGGTCTTCAGTAATTCAAATCCTTTGTGCATTCTTTGCATCACCGTCTCATTTGTGACTCTTTCCGTCCAAGATATTTTCAGTATTCTCCTGTATATTCACATTTCGAACGCTTCTACCTTTTAGACGCATACGGTGCATCAAAGCGCATTCCAACGTAGGTTTACTATTTCATGGCAGCTACAAATCAACGAAATCAGTGTCTTTCGTAACCTTCTTCTACTCCGCGCTTCTACTCCGTATAGAAGGACTGAAAATATGTAAGACCGCACCAGGCGGCATCTAGTAGAGATTGAGATTACGGTTGCAGAAAAGGTTGCTCATTTTTAAAAACGCAGCTCGAGCTTGTTCGATGCGACATCTGACTTCCAAACTATGGTCTTCTTGATCATTCACAATACAGCCAAGGTATTTATATTGGCGAACCCTCTCCAGAGGTTGGTTCTTGATGTGGAGGGTGGCAGCTGACGATGTACGTCCGACAACCATGAACTTGGTCTTCTTGATGTTTATATTCATACCATTTTGTGCGCTGAGATCAATTTTGTGCGATGACCTTAAATGGAAAAACGAAAAAAAAAAAAAAAACAGAATTTGTTTTTGCATACTCCACCCATTGGACATAGTCCAAAGTTTTAGTTGCACTTTAAATATGTTTGGATTTACAGCATCTTTGACGGTCTCTGGCAAGGTGTCTCAAATGTTTGGGGCCTTAAACATGCAATGTGTGGTATAGAAAAAGTTACAGAGGAAGACGCTCTCGTTAGTTTATTTTATTTGAGAGAGGATTTTTGTAAATCTGTATCTTTCTGGTTTTCTATCCTTTTTTTTTGTGTTTGCTGTTTTCATTCGGTGTTTGCTGCCTCATAACCTGGTAAAACCTGAATTTTCAGGGTTTTATTTCAGTTTTAGTAGATTTATCGTCGCTGTGAGTAGGTCCAACTCTTTCACTTTTCCATGTACCATGCCATATATCGGAAGAATAAGAATAAGAACGGAAAAAAACACCTAACCCAGGGGTTCCCAACCTTATCGAAGTCGGAACCACAGTCATACAATATATGTGTCATGTAATATCTATGTATCTTCAACGATAGTACTACCGTCACGTGGCATTGTGGTTAGGTCGCTTGATCTTACGTTGTAAGAGTCCGGGTTTATTTCCCGGCTGGGTCACCATTTTCCGTTGGGATAAAATTCACGAAATTGCATTTGAATTCTGTCGATCAAATGCAATAACAAGACCCACACTTATTACATGCACACATTTATACAGATACTACATAGTGGGGTTGGTTATAAGAGATTGTCTAATGACAATAAACTCGCCCATTGTGAAATTTCGCTATAAAAAGTAGAAACAAACAAAAAAACGTTCATAGCAGGTAAGATGTGCATCCTTGTTGCTGACCGTGGTCTGATTTTGTTGAAGTCCAAATTCATTTCCTTTCGTTTTTATATGCATTGATCGTTGGAATCTTGAACCAATTGCTGGATTCTTCAATTGATAGTGGTGATTGGGCAGGAAATTTTTCGAAATTCTTCGAGGGAAGGGGTGGGGGTGTCTGCTTGCTGGGAAAGTCTTGGCGTGAAACAACTGATTTGTTATTAGAATATTCCTGCGGTTTGTCTATGCTTTTTTTCAAGGTGCCACAACATTTAACTTGAGTTCATGCTCTCTGATGATAGAACTTTAGATGACACATTGCGGCCTCTCTTCATCATTGACTTCTGTTGAAATATAGCCAAAATCCAAGTAGCCGTCTTTGTATTTGCGGCATTTTCGCTTCTTTACTCTTTGCGATGCATTATTGGTTACCTGCACGGATATTCAGATTTTCTTCGTAGTAGAGGGGGGGGGGGGGAGGTACTCCCTTTCATTATTGGCGGGCGGCCTTGCTTTCTACGTGGCACCAGGGTGGCTTGGCTCACACTTTGAGTTGAGAACCCCTGATTTAACTCACCCCATTCTTAAAACAAGGTTCAGGTCCTGGCTGATAAGAACGTTTCTAATTTTGGTGAATGCGCATCTTATCTTCGTTTCCATTTCTTTACCCGGCCCCTAATCAATATTCTTTTTTTACTTACCCGGCCCACCAACCGACGAGGATGGAAAGTGCTGTGAACTCGCAAATCTCATATAATCTACACTAATAAAATTTAAATTCTGACATACATTTTTATCACATAATAACGTAAGCTGTTGGTGCTTGGCCTAACCCCCACCCTTAGCCGAGAAACGAACCGTGCCGCCCGAGGCGGTTGCAACAGACCCAACCTCGTCGCTCCGCCGTCCACGAGAGAGCGACCATCGATTTCATTTATAGAATTAATATTCAGATAAATCAGTCCTTGGCTACTCGTCGGAAAGTCTTAAGGTGAAACCGATTTTTAAAATGAATTACAATACCACAATTACACTAGGCACTAAACTCTATTTTAGGAAAAAAATGTAATACATTACTTTAATGTATATGAAATGTAGTGATTGTTATATAAATCACAATCACACGATCTAAGCTGTTAGCCTTGCATTTATAAAATTTATTGCGTTACAAATTGTTTTGGGGCCAAATTTGGAATATCCTTGCAGTATTTGTATTATGTATGTAATAGATTTATACTAACAAGCACCAATATTTTATCAACCGAAAATATTCTTATATAATTATGAACAGCGTAAAATTTCCATAGTAGATATACAGGTGCGGCATATGTTCGTTCGCATATGGCATATGTTGTTCGGCATATTTGTAACGACCGAAAACATAATGGTAAAATACCGTCAGGTAAAAATTCCTTTGTGTGCATACGGCGTAGTATATGCAGAATGTAATATAGACAAATGATCTTCAGTTAGCCAGCAGGAGTAAAGTAGGCAACATGTCGACGTATCACCAGACTATCATTGACTTGCATTTACAAGGAAAGAAAAACTGTGAAATAGTTCGTGAATTAAAATCTTCATAAATTACAAAACAATTGGTGTCAAAAGTAATTATTCTTTAGAAGGATCTTTATACCTTAGAAAACCGTCCGAAGACTGGCGGCTCGCGTTCAGCTACTTTAGCAAGGAATATTAAGGCGACGATGTAGGTAAATTTCGAAAATTACATTTTTTGGCAATTTTTGAACAGTCATACTGAAATAACTGATGATGTTAGCCAACAAAACAAAAATATTGTAACTCACGGTACCTTTCTTAAGTAGATAGCTATTTCAGATTTTTTTTAAAGTATTGGAAAATTGAGGAAAATAATTAAATCTGGGAGCTATACAGGAAATTTTCATTTTAGAGCATTTTTTGAAACGTGCCTCACACTAAACTGCACGATCAAGAAACTCAAAAAAAATACTACGGCATTTTAACAATAGTTGTAAAGACGAATGCTTTCGCATAAATTTAAAAAAATAAGTTTTTCTTGTTAAAAAAAAATATATAAAAAGTGTAACTTTCATCCATATTCACTGTTAAATATTACTTATTACTGTGTGTTTTTTTTCAAGTTTGTTTTTTTTTACATAAACTATGTACAATAAACTTGTAGTACTGACGATTATTTTTTTCAAATAAAATATCAGTATATTTTAAAAATAATATTTTGCAGAGCCCATTTATATTATTTTTGTCATACAATGAGATGAGCGCGCTCTTCTCGCGACGACGCGCTGGCATTCAAAATGCCGCAAGCGACATTGGGTCAATATGGTTCTTATGTGGGGATCAATTACTGATTCAAATGGCATAACAGCCAACCTTTAATAGTGAAATGTTATTGGCTCTTAGAAACGTGGTTCATTTCGGCTTCGAAGGCCGACATATGCGGTTGCGTTCGCGACGCTCTGTTTCATGACTTATTATTACCAAATTGACATTTCGATGGATCGGAGAGTGAAAGTAAAAAAATATCGGTTTTAGATGGCTATTTCACCGTGTAAATGAAAGAGGTTTAAAAACATGATAAATCATATGTTGAAAAATAGAAACAATAATAACTAAAATAATATTTATTTATTATTTTTTTTTTTTTAATTTACAATATTACTTTTTTTTAATAAAAAGTGTTCATTTATTTGACAACAATGTTTCTTTATGTATAAAAACAAAAAAAATATATACATATCGGTAGGTTTTGAACCTACGACCGGTGTGATCTTATGCGAGTTTAAAACAAGTGCGCCACTTCAGCTTGCTTCCTGCGAGTCAAAATGTGTGTATATAAGGGGACAGTAAATAATGCCAATACATTTGCGTTAGAGCCATATGACAGAGCTATACACCATGTATAAATATAATATACAATTAGGCTACGATTCTGACCGTTCTAATATAGAAAACCGTCAGATAGGCAGAATTGTAATTTAAAAAACAAAACGTAGGTATCTACTTTTTAAAAGCTTTTATTCAACTTGTAATGTCTGTGAAAAAAAATCTAAGAATGCGAAGAAATATTACATCAGCAGTAGCTTACAATGAATTTCAAAACTTTTCAATTGATGAGAAAATTGATTGCCTGTATAATGACATTTTGAACGCCCCGATAGATGCATTTGGAAACCATGATAAATGTAGAAGTTTTTAAAATTGTTTGTCGGAAAATGAAACACTGGATGCAATGAGTTGTTTGATGGGTGACATTATTTGGGAAAGAATACGTTACATAACAACGTAGGTAGCAATACATGCAAGAAGCCTAATTCATGATGTAGATAGTAATGTTCTCGAAAGGTTTAACGGCATCATTGCAAAATTTATTGGTGGTAAGAGGACAAATTACATCCAAAAGCAGTCTTACCAAGCGCGATGTAATGCGGCAGTTATATCATTTAATACAAAACAGCCACTGTCAAGATTACATAAAAAATATATAGGCAAAAGTCCCTATGGCAGGATATCAAAAGTGGAATAAAGAAGACAGAGGCATTTAAGTAAATCCATTCTTTATAAAAGAAATAAAAGCAGAAAGTTTTTTTGAAAAAAAAACAATAATTCGCATTATGGAGAACATTGCAACCAACCCGATGTTCCATCAGAAATATTCGAAAAAAGCAAAGCTCTGTTATTTCAAGAATTGGAAAATAGAAAAATGATCGATTGCGAATTGAAAAACTTACGGTTATTCAAGGTGAAAGCAGCGAGTGGTTGGAATTACGAAGAAAAATGGTAACTGCGTCTAACTTTGGCAAAATTGTCAATAGTTAACAACACACAAAATGCGCCAATTTAGTTAAATCCATGACTGAAAATGGGATTTGAGCAACGTAGCATCAATTTGCCATGGAAAAAAAAATGAAACAACTGCACTAGAATGAAAAATTTGTCTAGAAAAAGTGGAAATTCAGCAATGTGGATTATTCATTGACCCTAAATTTCCATTTTTGGGAGCTTCTCCAGATGGAATATCTGATGATTATATTTTTGAAGTCAAATTTCCCATTACAGCGCATAGAATCTGGTTAACGGAAGCGACAAGAAAAAGAAAAGTGACATTTTGGAAACAGAAAGATGGAAAACTTGAAATCAGCATCAAACATCACTGGTACGTTCAAGTTCAAGGACAGGTCCATATATAATTTCTTTTTATTTATTTATTTTTTATTTTATTTCTGGAAAAATACAGCGCATACAATATACATACGTGTGCATAAATGTAGAAAAAAAAGAAAAACATTACGCCTATAATCGTTTATTACACATTTGGATTTCAGCATATTACACTTAAAAAATAATTATAAAATAAACAAAGTTCATATTAAATATAAAAAATATATAGAAAACCGATGGGAGAGGTAGGGAATTGGAAGTGATTAGGAAGAAGGAGTTAGACGATGATGGTATGTGTATATGTATATAGATATAAATAAAGATATAGATAGGTCGTATAGTGGATATATAGATACAGATATTTATTGATGTTTATAGGTATTTATAGATATATAATAAATATTTATAGATATTTATAAATATTTGTGGTAGCTACTGATATGTTGTATAGAAAGTATATAACTAATTACTATAGGTATTAACAAGCTCGTTAGGTGCAATTGATTTGAATAATTCTTTAACGAACGTCGGTTGGTTGAGGTTGAAAATGTCGATGGTGGAGAAACAAGAGTCGTACGTGCATATCAGCCCATAAGCGATGGAATGTTTCCCGTAGTTGGTATTGGCACGAGAGACCTCAAACGTGCGTGAATTGCGAATTAATCGCTGAGGAACGAAAAAACGTAAGTTTTCAACAAGGTATGAACTATCTGTGGTATTGTGGATAACTTTAAAGAAAGTGTGCTGGAAAGAAACTGTAACTGGAACGATAGATATAACTGGAAAGGAAGTGTGCCTATTTACATTTTGGTCTGGTAAAAACGATCTCCTCAAAACCGAATATATACAGACGGATGATTTGATTTGGACAAATGTCATGGAAAAAACTTGTTTGTTTTTATATGGACTGTGTATTACCTGAAATTATCGATCCAGGAGTATGAAGGAATATGGATTTAAGGGAGCCTGAATACACTTTGAAAGAAGCAAATAAAAGAAACGACACGATAAAACGAAAGAAATCGGTTCCTCTCCCTTGTCCAACGCTTAAGCGGTAGTTAGTTTTCAGTGATTCCATCACAAAGTGAGCAAAGAACTCACAGAGAATGTACTTGCCAATAACACTCCAAAGCAAAGCACAAGCAATATAGAGCCACCGAAAAGTACACGATATTCCAAATCTGTGCTGAGTACAGATCTAATTAATAATGATGAACAGGCTTTTGAAAATGTATTACCATTTGATGAATTTTAATTACAAAAGTCGGCGCACCACTACAAAGCGACACTGTCAAGGCTACAAAAAGGAAGTCTCAAATGTACTGCGCAATTTTAAATGTATTTATTCGTCTCTTTACATTTAATATGTATGTATCTACTCAGAAATAACAGACTACTTTGCCAACCAGAAATGTCTTCATGATTTTTTGTCTTAATGATTTTATATTTTCATTAATAATTATTTATTTTTAATGATGTGTATTTCTTTAAAGTTTACAATGATGTGCTTACAGTATCTAAAAATAAATTATATTACTTTTTAATTTAATAATTATTTAATGATAATGTACAAGGCGATGGGTGTCGTTATGTCCTCCTCAAAGAACTATTATACCGCGAATAAATAGTTCGATACACAATGTTGTTTTTTAATTCGATGCTAAATGTTTTTTCTGCCAAAAAATACTATCAAAAACTGTCACTACAACTATAAAAAAAATACTAAAGCTGTATCTCACGGAACATGAATTGCGATTTATGTCATTTAAAAGCCCTTGGAAAACTGTATCCAAAACAGTTAACGGCATTTCTCCAATTGTCATCTATCACCATTTAAAATAATTTTAAAATGTCGAAAATTAATTAGTGACAGGTGACTGTTCTTAATACAGTTTTTCAGGGGCTTTCAAATGACATATCGCAAATGAAATTCTGTAAGATATGGCTTCTGTCAATTTTTGACAGTGATAGTTTGGTTTAACAGTTGACAGCCAAAATCTAATGGGCGCATTCCAGGGTGATACTATCCCTATGTTCCAAATTTCAACTCAATCGGTTCAACGGCTCGGCAGTTATCGTGAGAGATTACATACAGGCAAACAGACATACATTTCTCTGAAAATGGTCTTAATCATCTTGGTGGACCTCAAAATGGACATCTCTATCGTTATCTAAACATTTTTTTCCGCACGATCACAACACCTTCCCTACCAGTGGCAGCCGGGAAAGTAATATAATGTTCAAGTTTAGATGATGATAAAGCGTAGCCTTCTTCACCAGCGTAGGTACATGACACTTGCATAATCCCAAAATATAAATCCCATTGCAATAGTGTATACCTAGTGTGTTTAGTCCAGACATCGATAGCGAGTGAATATCGCTGCGAGATGAGTCAACATAATAAACACCTGCCCCGTCGCGAGGGGAGGGGGTAAGTAGGCGGGGCTTAAAAACTCAGATACGGTTTATTTTTTAAGTAGTACGGTACGTGCTCGTTATTCAGAGGAACCCGTGTCGTTCATCAAGAAAATGGCTGCAGAACAAGGTTGTGACCGGTCTATTCGACGAATTTTAAAACAAGAACTTGGATAAAAAAGCCTATAAAAAAACCACCGAATAATTTCTATCTACGACGCAGAAGAAAACGGACTAGTTCGATTCCTTCGACTAAAAACTCGACTCGCAAACAACCACGATTTTTTTTTTACTGACGAGAAACTTTTTATTGTCGAGCAAAAATTGTATCGCCAAATTTACCGTGTTAAAATTTACCGTGCTAAACGACAAGAAAGCCAAAAAAAAATACTCGACGTCAAGGCGCTCCTGGAGCTAAGGTTTGGGCCGGAGTAACTACGTGTGGACGAACTTCTTGATATTCATTGAAAAAGGAGTTAAAATAAATGTCAAAGTCTACCTTGTCAACGTGCTAAAGAACAACCTTAAACCATGGGCAGAAAAAATATTTTTAAGAAGTTCTTGGATATTTCAGCAGCACTCAGCGCCATCACATAAAGCAAAAATTGTTCAGGAGTGGTGCAAAATATTTTTTCCTGATTTCATTACTTACAATGAATTTAACCCAATGGACTACATTATATGTGGCATTTTAGAGGCTAAAGTCAACAGCATACCGTACGTTCTGCAATAAATGATTTCACACGCAAGTTAAAGGCTTGCAATAAGGCTAAAGCCGATAATTTAGAATATATATTTTTTAATTTTGTAATTTTTATTATATATATTTTGAATTTCAATAAAATATGTTTCAATAAGTTTAACGGCCCATGTGTATTTTTTTATTTTTTGGAGTCAACAAACATATGCAGCACCCTGTATAATCAGGCTTCTTAACTCTGACGAATTGTTCTATTTATTGCAATTAAATGACACAATAATTGTATTAATTTCATCAGAACTCATTTAGCAGTGTCATAATTTTAACAAGTGCTCGCCTTGCCCATTGCGTTTTGTGTCCATTTGTGCGGGATTCATTGTTGTTACCTTTCCTATAAATACACACACAATATACGTAGCACGCAAGACAATGCATAGATCCTTTATTTAAGAAGATGTTAATTAATTCTATAAGGTTAATTCTATAGTAATCTATAGTACACAAAATAATGATTGTGTATAATTAATTAAATATGACTAAGTTACGCAAGCGTTGTGACTACTTGTGACTGTACCTCGCGCATTTCAATGCCGATTGCCATAGTGTCCTTTATAATTATTTATTCAAAAATCATTTATCATAGCTAAAATCTTGAGCGATGATAAATGATGACTCATTAGAAATATTTTTTAATTTTGTTAACTGCACGGCTCGGTGGCATAGTGGTCAGGTCATCTGATCTTACATTGTAAGATTCCGGGTTCGATTCCCGGCTGGGTCGCCATTTTCCGTTAGGATAAAATTAACGGAATTGCATTTCAATTCTGTTGATCGAATGCAATCTAAAAAACGTTTATCAAAGCTAAAATTTTGACTCATAAGAAATATTGTTTAATTTTGTCACTACGCGACTCCGTGGCATAGTGGCTATGTAGCCTGATCTTACATTGTACGGTTCCGGGTTTGATTTCTGGCTGGGTCGTTATTTTCCTTTGGGATAAAATTAACGGAATTACATTTCAATTATGTCAATCGAACAAGACACACATGTTACACGTACACATACATATAAACACTCCATAGTATGGTCGATTGTAAGAGATTGTCGTAAGATACTAAACCCGCCTATTGTTAAGTTTCACAATAAAGAGTTGCGATGATTTCACAACTCTCATATTTCGTACGTTTAATTTAAAACTACGTCTCGTTCGAGTCAGTTTCCTGTTAACCTAGATTCACTTGTATAATATCAATCTACCTAACTATGTAATTATTGTCATTATGATTTTGTTTTAAATTAGAAGTTTTAGCCTTCGTTTAGACCGGTTTTCTGTGTGTTTCGTATTCACAAATTGATAACCATTTGAGACGACTAATTTAGTCAGAGGCAAGTCTGAGCAGTCTTTTTCTTTTAGTCGCAGTGGAAGCGCGTTGAATAATATTGTTTGGGAGTATCTCTTGTATTATTGTGGTGTTTTTATTTATTAAATTGACAGTGCAGAGTGTAAGCTTCTTGCTTTTTATTTATTTACTTAATGTTTTGTCACTCCCACTTTTTCGTACTAAGACGAAGTGTGTACTTGATCTGTCAACTACAACGGGCGAACCCGTCACAACTAGAGCTGTCAACCACAACGGGCGAACCGGTCACCTCAAGAAGTTTTAACGATATTGGATCGTTCTGTCTCCCGTGAGGTGAGCGTAGAACAATTGTGACGAAACGGGCCACTGTTTAGTTACGCCACTCTCCCGTAAGAAGCCAACGCCTCACCGCGAGAAACCAGTTTTGCACACAGCGGGCCGACACTCGCGCCTTACTTCCAGTTACAGCCAGATTTCTCCGGTCCCGACTGGTTACGGGTTCGAGGTCGCTCGCGCGGCCCTCTCCCTTGTGTAGCGGTTATTATGTATTTACCGAATCAATCGCGGACCACGGCGTCCTCTGCCCGGCTCTTCACTCGTTATGGGGTAGCCGAATGGTCGTTTCGAAAGTGGCTGCCACAAGGTTAACAACCACCCCCGCTCTATAGGAAACAAAGCCATTTCCAGACTCCCCATGCACAGTCGATTGGCTGACGCCGCACGGTGCGCAAACCGTCCAGGAGCTCCCGAAGTGCGATTCCTAGGGGATCTGGCACACAGGCACATAGTCCCACCCGGGCTCGCACTTCTGCGTGGAGGCTACCGAATAAGTGTTGACCTGTGAGTTGGGCTGACCCTAACACATGGGTCATAGTGGCTTAACTGCACTCGGCCCATTAGCTCCCAGACCGAAGTGTATAGTACAATACATAGACTCCTAAAATCCCAGGATTTTTTTCATCTAAACCAGCGTTACTCAGACTGACGGGAAACTGATCGTTAATTGCATTGACTGGTGAAGTGAACTGATGGATTTTAAAACATTTTGATAATTTCTATCAGTCCATCAGTCAGTTCATGATCAAGGTCGCGGACTGAACTGATGCCAGATTGAACTCGTAATGCCCGTCTAGGACCATTGCGCCGGACCCCTTAACCGCTCTCCCCTATACGAATGTGAGTGATACGTCCGTTATATTATCGCCCGAAAACAGCAAGCCGTATCCCGTACGTTCGAGTACAAAAAAATAAACCCACAAAGCGTACGTTATACGTCAAATTATTCGTACGATTCTAGATACAAAAAGGGTCATAAATGGGTCTATTGTGTACAAAAAAATTGTCTGGTATATTGTAAACGAGTTGTTATTTAGAAATGTAATAAAAAAATAAACAACGTTTTGTGGGTTTCGGGTTTTTTTGTATTCGAGCATGCTCGAAGGTACGTAAACCGGGTTGTTGCGTTCGGGCGATAATATAGCGGCCGTATCATCAACTATGGTATCACGTACGTTCGTATAGGTAGGGCGGTTAAATAGCTTTTTTATAAATGCAAACGTATTCGGCAATCATGTTATATATTATTATGGTTACGTGCTCTTTATTTAACCAGAAATTCCTGTTTGTACATTATTTTCTATTTAACAGGGATATATCAAACTAGTTATAAAATACTGAAATTATTTTTTATGGTCACAACTGTCGCGATAGTTAATTTTCCTTAATCACTAAGAATGTTAGACGCAATGACGCATCCTAGTATAGGAATGCCTACCTACTGGAGTAGAATAAATTGTATTGGTATTGTATTATAATCACAAAACTCAATATTTTACGAAGTGCGATCGCTAGTTTTTAACATTTGACTGAAAATTCAACGTTAAATTCCATTTTATTTTCGAGAGCCCAGCTAGCGAGGCATTGTCGTCATGTCGTCTATATAGAATAGAATAGAACAACTTGTGCTATAAAAAATATTGTGCGACTTTATTGTGCTATAAACTTAATGAATATTACACTGGTTTTATAATAAAAGACCATTGGCGAGAAAAATCCTTTATTTTACAATGACAGGATCTGTTTTTTTGCTCTTTGAATACGTCATTCGGTAGCATCGGTGACATGCTTGTAATATTTTTGAGTTTCTATATCTCTACGTTCTCTGACTGCCAGGCTGAACGGTCCAACCGATAAAATTGAAGTTTGAAATATAGACTCAAATAGGCGGTGTAATTCAAAAAAGTTTAAAAAATATATTTTTTAAAAATCAGTTAGAAAAGTACAAACGACAAACGAATACCAAAACTGTTATATTGATATGTGCCATGCGGGCACGAGCTAAATCTTGTTTTATTATAAACTTAACTTACCCAAAAAATGACATTCATCGTTTATTTCTGTGGTCTTCGTATATTTTTAATTGTGTATAATCCATTCAATGCCTTTATATTTTCTGTTTTCTCCTAATTAACATACTAAATTGGACGTTACCACATTATTATTATTATCTTGGTGTCGAATAGCTTCATGTTAAGTTTTAAAAAGTGAGTGGTGCTGTGAATAGTGAATATTTGTGAGCAGACGTGATGTCTGCGGTGGCCGTATGGGATCTCCCTGACATGCTCGTTCGACGCGGTTGGCTGCTCTGCCTCAAGATCTGCGGTAAAACCATCCTCAAGAGACAACGCAAGTTCCTGCGCAGCATCAGAAAGGTTGTAATAATTATGCATTGTTTCTTTTAAATATTTTTTTACGGCGTACGAGTAAATGATGAGTAATGGAATGCCTGTGCAAGTTTGTTATATTTTTGTTTGTCTTGATTTTGTTTATGCTTGTGAAGTAGATGGAAGTGAAGGGTTTGTAGCGGTTGTGTGGCCTCGCATTTTCGCGACCAGACCTGATCATTTGTCATATACCTTGTTCCTAATTTACCCAGTCTAACCCGAGGCATAAATTTAACCATTCTTATGGGTATGAGGTTTACTTATTTATCAATATACGTCATATATGTGCATAACAACATATCTACTCATATATACAGGATGAGTTTTAAATAACTGGCATCCTTCAAGGGGGTGAATCAGTACGAGCTACTAAGCAACTTTTGATTAAAAAAAAAAAGAAAAAATGTTTTCTTTTTTTTAAATTTGTAAATTGGGTGGCGAACATGTGAACGCGTTGTTTTCTTATGAGAAGATGGAAAATGCTTCAAAATGTTTTAGATTGTTCCAGAATATGTAGAATGCTCCAGAATGGGGGGGGGGGGGAGAAAACGGGGATGGAGGGGAGCGAGCAAGCGTAGGTGGCATTCAGCTAGATAAATAAAATACAAACGGAGCTGCCATGGAATTCACCGACTGGAGTCGGGCCCATCATGATACATTTTTTTTACATTTCTGGGGGGTGTGAAGTGGATTCCGGACCAACGACCGGCTGTGGTAGGTTTAGGACAGCTGTCTTGCCACATGTGAGCGTTCACCTTACCACCCATTCACTCCCCCTTCGAAGCCATAGAATTTGAGATGAGCAAATCGCGGTTTTAGATAATTTTTTTAGGAAAGAGTTGATTATGTTTCTGGAAAGACCAAGATCTTTAAAGAGGTGAAACAGAGATTTAGCTGGCAGGCCACGAGCGCCAACTTCCACCGCGTGAAGGCGAACAGTCAATCCGTTCCGGGTGACGGCATTTGCGAGATCATGATATTTATTTAATTTGTACTCGTGGTCTTTTGGGATATTTGATTCCCATGGAACAAATATCCCAAATCTATTTATTATAAAAATCACAGCACCGAATTTACAAACCTAATGCGTCTGATCTGCCTGAAATAGTATTTTAAACTAGATACAATGGTCCTTAACTATTCATATTCTACAAAGATTTTGACTACAGATTCATTGATTCATTCAAAAGGATTTAGCAAAGATACTGATTTACAGTGGTACCGTTTTTATCAAAACGAACGCCTAGTTACCTAGTTACTTACAAGTTTTAAAAAATGGGTAGATCTAGTATTACCTAGATATATACAGATATGAGGAATAGCTACAAAATATTGAGTTCAAATAAAATACTTCCGTGTCTAGCAATACTTAATTAGCAATAAATATAATTATCTAAATAAAATTACTTCATATTGATTATAAGTGCCATTGTCCATTTGTATAATTAGTGAAATTATCGAAGAATTTTGATTGAAAATATCGGATAATTTGTAGTATTTATTGTAGAAAATGTACGCTTAATGTTCAACTTTCTTGTATGTATACCTATAAAGCACTTATATATGTCGCAGCGAAATGATAAAAACAGGGATTTGATGAAATCCCTAAGGGATTTATTTAATCTTAGAGTAGTACTCTAAGTATTTAATCGATTCACGGGAGATTTGATCAAAATCCCTAAGCAGGTTTAGTGAAATGAGAAAAATAACATTATAAGCTATTAAAAAGATTTATTTAGCAAACCAACCCTTATTTATTTTAAACTAATCAACGAGAAGTGTTACAACGAAAAGTGTAATTATCAAAATAGTCTCATTTATTCTTTATTGAAACACGTTGTGGATTTTGTAGCATCTCGAGTTACAACGAGCGTTACTTTTTTTTACAGGCACATCTATTCGTTTTGCATTGCACTTTTGATCGTTCACGGGAGCATTTCCTAGTAAACGCCTATTTATATAGTAAATGGGACGTCCCGCTTAGAGCGGGACACTCGGTAACCCTAGGTGTGACCTATCGGGTCATTCTTAGCGCTTAGTGGGGCCCAATCTGCAGTGAATGGTGCAATCGCATTGAAAGTGCTCTTTGTTTTGTTTGCGTGTCATGGGCGTGACGGTGTTGTGTCGTATGGCGACGAACCTACTGACTCACCAAACCCACTCACAGGCCACAGTCGCATAATGCACGTCCTTGTTTCGTTTCTGGAGCGGCGCCGTATGCATAATTCGACAGTTATTAAGCATCTGAGTATGCATGCTTGTAAGATTCTCAAAGTATCGTCCGCAAACTATAGTAATACGGCAAGCATTTTGTATCCTTAGTCGTTATATATATCCCAAGCACAGCATACCGAGTTAGATCAGTAAGCGCATTCTCGAGTAGCAAGGCGTTGCGAGGATAGGGTGCGAGGGAAGTTGTCACAAAGGACTTTTCCTTAATATACTATTTGTAACTTTATCTATGATTTATATGTCATTTGCAGAGAAGATGTTTATATATTATTTCCACAATTGTAAGCTTTATATTTATTTTTATGAATCAATCTTCAAACAGCCCCACTAGTTGGGACGCCATTGTAGAGAGTTGCTTTTTAACTCTTTATCTTTATCTATGAGTTATAAGTACAAACTATACTTTTGATCCCCTTACTTCACTACCATATCAGCGACAGTGATAATATTACCTTCCAGTGGGATAGGCTTCCAACACCTTGTCTAATAATTTCCCTCTGTATTTACTTCCTCAATGAAACAAATCTTCTCCAATTAATAATCCATATATTAACCCAAATGCATATATTAACAATTAACTTTATAAATTCTTCTATTTTAGTTTAAGTACTACTATTGTGAATTATATTTATTATAATGAGCGCCTAATTCACCACAAATATTTACAATTTCTTCTTGAGTTATTTTCGATCGATCATTTGTCGATGACAACAATGGCTGCGTTCAGTCGATTGTTAATAAAATAATATTAATAATGATAATGCATGAGTTTAAATCTCCGCCGTGAAATTCGACAATTAGATTCTAATCCCTTATTTACTTAAATATGTTCAATGTCAATTTATATTGAAACATGAATCGTAATGTTACATACAACAATAAAATTACTTATAACTAACATACTGTCAACTAGTCGATGGCGTTCCAGTGATATAATGAATTTAAATGACCGCAGTCGCTAATGCCCGATATAAACTACGACCTGGTTACCATCCAGTCCACTGGTTGTCCATATGGTTTTCGTTCTATTATTTCTATTAATACTATTCCCTCCCCGTTATCCGTGGAACCCCATCGATCAGTCAAAACAAAAAAACCTTAATACAATATAATCTACAATTTTCCTTATCTTTAAATTTAATCTAACATTCAGTATAATTCGAATGTTTCCTTAACTAGTTTCCAAATTAAGAGCACATTTATATAATGGCTGGTGTCTGAATCAATGGAGTTAGAAAGGCTAACTCTCTTCCAAATTAAATGAGAGTCTGTCTAGAGGTTTACCTCGTATAATTATCAACGACTCTTCCTGTCAATCGATGTTAAATGACTCATTTTTAGTTAACGTGCAAATATGTAGAAATCACGCATTTACGTTACTACTACTTATCATTTCTAATAATTCTCAACAAACCCCACAAACTCTAATATTTATAACCCCAAAAAAAAATATACAACAATGACAATATTGGTTGCTAGCTTCGGCCCAAATAATTAAATAACGCCAGCTTCGGCAAAATAAACTTACATATTTTTAGTACATCTTTGCCGACAATGACTCTCGGCTATACTTCCCGTATTTACAGCTGCATTGCACAATTATGCACTTATAACTAAATGTCAATCTTCGATGTGTTGTTGCATTCCTAGAAATCTGCCATACCACGACGAATGTCTTTTTAGAAACCCCAACCTCTTCGCTATCGTACTGCAATTCCAAGCCGTTACTGCGTTCTCGTCAATATTTTAATTGTATTTCACCGCTATGTTATGCACCTCCGAAGAACGCTCGCAATGTTGTGATATATTAATCTGACTTTGCCTCGTCGCCATCTTTGATATAATTTCCGTATTGCAACCCGACGAAATCTCGTACTTCTATTTTATTTGAAATGTTGGATTTTTACATGCCAACTCGCGTAGCTCTCTCGATTCACATTTTTAGCACTGGATTTTCAATTATTTGTTCGTTTTAGTGTCTTTGTAAAAAGCGCCTCAATGACGAGTGCGATAAAGCGTTTCTGTGATGTACGATCTGCACACTTTATACGAATTTAATGAACTGGGCACTAAGATGCTTCACAGCATCTCAGTGCCCTTATTTTAAACTGTTTTATCCTCACATCTGAGCCCCAAGATATACTTTTCTTTCCCAAACTTTCGCAGCTTTAGTGCGTGCAACTAAAATTTCTTAATGGATGCCGGAAGCAACTTCTCCATCCCTTATATAACACCCCTATCGATATGACCTTTTTTTAATAATTTAACCCACTACTATTGACTAATCAATCATAAAACGATCTGATTTATCTATTTTTTCGTTAATTAATGCTCTGCTACATTGCTAACAAGCGAATTTCTTAACGATAATTCGTGCTTCTACTTCTACACATGATTTTAAGTATTTAATTTACGTATTATGAGAAATTGATGTTTCATATTCGGCGGGAAATCTTCATACTTTGACCTGACCTTGCCGCCTTTCTTTCGCGTCGTTTCCGCTTTCGCATTTGAAAGCGAAATAATATAACTATTTTATTTCAATTTTATTTATTGCTAGTATTTTTATCTAGTAATTCCTTTATTTTAATTAAGTGTTTCTAAATTTCCTCAATTTAACTATTAATTTTTATTTTGACTGGCAATTATTCGGTGAAAATTCTTTTGACATCATTGATTCTGCTTTCCCTCACCGATATCGATTATGTTTTCCAATTTCTCTTAATAATAAATCAAATGTTCTATAAATGACTTTATCAATATTACTATTAAATTCTCCCATAATTCCTATTATTTAATGAACCCCTTTTATAATTCTTTGAAAAACCAATCAGTCGACTTTTCCAGACCATAAGCATGCTTCTATTGTCTATTTGTCAATTGTTGAATTTTACGTCAATTTTTTCGTAAAAATCTCAAAATATGCTAATTTCTTGCCAAATATTCCTGATTATCTATTTTTAAACCCCTAATAATGTCCTTAACTCTCAAAACTATTCAAAACCCTTTATTTATGTAACGTTGACACTGCGCTCTATAGTTTAGCAAGTGACATTCTTCATCTGTCCGTTTTAGTTCCTAATTAAATCGCTAGATGTCACTATGATCATTTTTTAAGTACAATTTATTTTTAAAATTTCGAATAATCTATTTTGCGTTTAGCTTAGAGCTGCTAAGCGATCATGTGATGATTTTCAGATCATTACAAAGTGAGCAGAGGGATACCTTACGGTAAACGCCTCTGATTGGCATTACGCTGAAAGGAGGGGGTAGGAGGGAGGGGAGGTTGTAAAACGTTTGAATATCTGCGTCGGCGGAGTGGCGTCCATATGTCGACGCTCTTGCCCTCTTGGTTCTGGGAATTTTGTTCAAACGGCAGCACAGTTGGTAATCGTATTACGATTTTCGGTAGGCCTTAGGGCTCGTGACGTCGCTCGCTTCGATTTCAACTGTCTGTCTACTGTGCCTCATGAGGAAGCGTAATCTCTCTAATATACCTCAGGCACAGCATACCGAGTTAGAGCAGTAAGCGCACTCTCGAGTAGCAAGGCGTTGCGAGGATAGGGTGCGAGGGAAGTGAGCAGAGGGATACGTTACGGTAAACGCCTCTGATTGGCATTACGCGGTAAGGAGGGGGTAGGGGGGAGGGGAGGTTGTAAAACGTTTGAATATCTGCGTCGGCGGAGTGGCGTCCATATGTCGACGCGCTTGCCCTCTTGGTTCTGGAAATTTTGTTCAAACGGCAGCACAGTTGGTAATTGTATTACGATTTTCGGTAGGCCTTAGGGCTCGTGACGTCGCTCGCTTCGATTTCAACTGTCTGTATACTGTGCCTCATGAGGAAGCGTAATATCGCCTGAGACGTCGTCGCAAAATTTTCATTTCTTACATCTATTTGGATGCATCAGTTCAGGATATGAAATCGTAGACTCTCGCGGTTATTTGCAGTTCTAGACAGTCTACCCTAGACAACGGCTGCTGCAACGTCGCCGAAACGTCGGGTGCTACAAAATTCACGCGGTAAATTCGTTTTTAATCTTATTTATTAGTTCAGGAGTCGGCAACGTGGGCTCACGAGCCGCATGCGACTCAGGCTAAGCCGAGTCAAGGAGACATGGCGCTCAGCTTTGGCTAACACCCGAATTTATAGTAGAGTATCGGTTGATTAGTTAGGTAATGCTCAGCTAAATATTACGCAAGTACCATGCGAGACTATTTTAAGTTCATGAACCGCTTGAAAATAAATTACCAACTTTTATTTATTATGAAGAATGACGTTTGCTATCGTCCATTTATGCTTATTGATTTTTAATTGTAGGATTTGGGAATGATCTGTTTGTTTGTTTAAACACGCTAATTTCTGGAAATACCGGTCGAATTTTAAAAACTTTAAAAACTTTTTGCATTTGATAGCCCAGTTCTTGAGGAAGGTTATAGGCTATTTAACATCACGTTGCGACCCTTAGGAGCCAAGTAAATAGAACGCTAAGCGAAGACGAAGTAATAGCGCGGATGGGCGATGCAATGCAGCGAGTCGGGGGCGGCCGCCCGAAGAGAACCGAATATTACTAAGAAGAGCCGAACTATGCATGCCTTATCTAGATCAGGGTGTGGAGAAAACCAGCTTATACTAATACCACTCGGGTATTAGTATATACTGGTTTTGGGAGCTAATGGGCCCTTGCTGAGTTGGCCACGAAGACCCATTCTGTTCAGGGTTGGTCACACTCACGAGTCAACACCCATTCGGCGGCCTCCACTCATGAAGTGCGAGCCCGGGCAGGACTTTGGCCTTAGGGCTAGTTTCCCCTAGGAATCAACCTTCTGGCGCTCCTGGACGGTCTGCTCACCGTGCGGCGTAAGCCAATCGATTGTGCACTCTGACTAACAGTCGGGGGAGTCTGGAAGCAGTACTGTTTCCTATAGAGCGGGGGTGGCTGCGGACCTGACGGCGACTGCTCTTGAAACGATCATCGGCTACCCGATTCTGGGTGAACAGCCGGGCAAAGGATGCCGTGGTCCGCGATAGATTCGGTATACACCGTTTCACCGCTTCGTAAGGGAGAGGACCGCGTCTTCGAACTCGTTACCAATCGAGAGACTGGAGTAATCTGGTCGGAATTGGAAGTAAGGACCTGAGTGTAAGCCCGCTGGGTAACACTCCTGGCTATCTCGCGGTTAAGGCGTTGGCCTCTTACGGGCATGTGGCGGAGCTTGACGGTGGACTGTTTTGTCCAAGTCTTCTGCGCTCACTTCAGGGAGATAGAATGACTAATCGTTAAAACTTCCTGAGGTGACAGGTTCGCCCGTTGTAGTTGACAACTCTAGTAATACCACACGAAAATATGACTAAAAACATTATGTATGGAGAAATACTGTAAATTATTAATAAATAATCTGATTCCTTTTAAATTAAACGGCGGGTGAAACCGCTGTGCACAGCTAGTTCATATAAAACTGTAAGTTAGTGGTGTAATTAGTTTTGATTCAACAATTAACGACGTTGAGTTATTCACATCGTTTGAGCATCCTATGCTCTATTTTCTCACGGTTATCCGTGGTCGCTCCATCTAAATACGTCGCAATATCGGATCCTTAATTATCATGCCCCAATTTCGAAGGAGGCCGCGAGTTTTGCGGAAAGCGCGCGCATTGTCGAACAGTCAATTGTTTGACACATTCCAAAGCACACGAGAGTCGGGTCTTGCGCGTTATCCGACCGAACTACTTACAAAAAAAATCCTCCAGTCGATAAGTATCGCATACTTTCCAACTCCTCTCGATTTGCGGAGTGTCTACGCTTCGAAAATGATGTCATTTGAAGTGAGTTCTGGGCTGTGAATTATTATAGTAAAGAGTGATATTTTTAAATCTTTTATACCTATTTACTGGTGGAGGTGAGTGGGGTGTTTTAGTATTCTTGTAAGAGCTTTTACGTATTTATTAACCGCACTATCTTTGGGTTATTATTCAAAAAGTAGGTAAATCCTTTGTTTTTTTTTTCTCGTTAGATTTCTCAATAACAATACTTATTTAAAATATACCAGACAAAATATATGGCGGTTTATACTATAAGCGGTTTTTATAACGGTTTTTTACATGTGAGTTTTATTCAACCGGCATCCTCGAGCAAGTAAGCAACTTTTGATATTTTTTTTTGGGAAAAACAAAAAAAAATTTTTTTTTGAATTTGAAGAACTTGACTTAACAAAAGTTCGACAGGCATTTGAGCGCGCTGCACCATCTAGCGGTAGGTAAAATATCGCTTATTAACAAAATTTGCGACATTTTACCTACCGCTAGATGGCCCATCGTGGTCACCGATTTTTATAGTATTTATGAAAAATATAGGTAAGTACACAAAAAAAAATATTTTTCACAAAAAAAAATATTTTTTATTTTTTTTTAAATTGTTTTTTTTTAATAGTTTAAAAATCGCTGAGCACGATGCGCCATCTAGCGGTAGGTAAAATGACGCTAATATCGTTTATTAGCGATATTTTACCTACCGATAGATGGCGCTACGCGCTCAAACGCTTGTTAAACTTTTGTTTAACAGTCGAGTTCTCCAAATTTATAAAAATAAAAAAAAAAACCTTTTTTTGTTTTTCCCATTTTTTAAAATCAAAAGTTGTTCAATGGCTCGTACTGATTTACCCCTTGAAGGATGTCGGTTAATTAAAAACTCACCCAGTATAGGTACGCCCCAAAAATTCGTGTTTGCGTTTTTTATTGTTATTGTTGTAAAATCACGTTCTGGATGGTTCTGTACAAGTAGCGAGGGCTCTATTTGCTTAGTTTTCTCGCAATTCTCATTTCAGTGGCATCTCGTAGACATGACGTGTGGATTTTTTGCGGTGATACCTGAACTAAAAACAACGTCTCGTGGCCTAAGTTCTTTTTCTAAGTTTTTTCCATGCCCTGAAATGTTTGCTTGTTGGCATGTACGAGGTCTCGTATTGCTGAAAATTACAAATTACAAACGGACGAATTGCTGAAAATTACAAATTTTACTGGAGGTTCAGGGTAGGCCGACGTTCCTTTCAGAAGTAACTTTGTACGTGAAGTTATACACGATAATATATTTTTTTCGTTTCCGTTTACGCGTTTTGTTTAGCGTTTGTTTATAGTCAACTTTCGAATAGTCAGATTTCTTTTTTCTCAGTGATAAAGACCTAACTGAAAAAGAACTTTTATTAGTCTTTAAATTCAGTTTTTCATGTGAAATCATCTGTACAAAAAACTCCCGATTCCAAAAACATGTATTTTTATAAATACTCATCTAATACATATTTGAAAATTTCTTCTTTAGTTTTGCCATTGAATATATATGGGACTGCTTAAAGTCTTTAGTACGTTTTTGCAACCCTACTGCGCCGGCGACATGCAGGTGGCGCTGATAGTGTCCGGCGAAACTAATAGCAATTTATTTGACCATCTACAGTAACATTGATAATAAATGGTTTTATAAAGGACTGATTGTTGATGAAAACCCATTATTTAACCAATGATACAAATTATAACATTCTAGTATTATTAGCATCTATCGCATTGTATATAGGCTGATTGCATCAGGCTGAAATAATACGGAGAGATTTGATTGCCATCTATTAGTCTAATTGACTATTAAAGCGCGTAATTATTATGTAGCGAAATCTGCATACGAAATTAAACATTTACATATTTATGTTTTACAATAATATAATTCGCTTGGTATTATGTTATTATTTTATTTTGACACTAGCTGTTGCCCGCGGCTTCGCTTCACGTAAAGTTTCGAATCGTGTTGCTAATTTGAGTAAGTGGCGTGCGTATATTTGCCTTTTTAGACGCTACCTTTAGATATATAGTAAAAAACGTCCTGTTTGCTTTTTGTTCTTCGCCACCCGCCGCCTTCCGCTGAACGCTGACCTTGTTGGGCTAGTCGCCGCCGCGCAGCCCCCGCTAGATATTTCGAGTTACTTGCCCGCGTTACTTATTTCGTGATATCTCTAAAACTATTCCAACTAAAAAGTTACAGTACATTGCTAATTTTATCTCTATTTAACACCCGTGATGATGGATTAATTTATTTTTATAAGGATTCATATTTTATGGCTAATGTCTTCAACAAACTTCAGCTACTTTTTTTCTTATTTTTTCAAGTCATAAAAGCAGTTATTGTAGCTTAAATATAAAGGTGGGATATATGCTGTCGGGGACTTTTTTTTAGATCTCTTTGAGGCTGTCGTTTTTGTTGTACATAGTTTTCAAAAATACTAAACCGTTTCGTCAGCGCACGCCGATAAAGCACATCACCAGCACATTTTCTCCGACTCGATTTACAAATAACGTGATTTCGTATTGAAAACTATTTATTACAATAAAATATAGCCTATAGCACTACTCGATAATTTAGGTTTCTATTAGTGAAAGAATTTGAATCGGATAAGTAGTTTTGGAAATTACCCCCTAAATACAAACTCTCAAAGTTACACAGATTACCTCTTTATAATATTAGTATAGATAGGATATCGTATTAGCGTGTTTAGAACGCCATCTATCGTGCTATTGAACGTAAGAGAAGATTAATCAATGTTTACGGGAAGCGAAGCCGCGGGCAACAGCTAGTCATTTATATATTTGTACGTGACTGAATTGATTTTAGTAAATGCGGCTACTTATGCTGTTTACCGTTTTGCAAAGGGAATTTGCATGCCTATTATATCAAAACACAGCTGCAATGTAGTTTTAGTTAACTACAGGTGGGTCCGAAAAGGTTGACTAGGGGCTCCCTAGACGATCAAGCATGCTTGAATTCATCGCGTCGTGGGCTGGGAGAGGATCGTAAACCGCAGGAAAAATGCAAATATTTTTTAAAAATATTTAACAAAAATGCCTAATTTTGTAGTTTATACCAGGGATTAACATTAATTAGACTTAATTGATTGATGAATGACGTGACTCCCTGGTATAAACTACAAAATTAGACATTTTCGGTAAATATTTTTATTAAAAAATATTTGCATTTTTCCTGCGGTATACGATCCCCTCCCAACCCGCGACGCGATGCTTGTCGCGGCATGCTTGATCGTCTAGGTACTAAGAGTGAACATTTTCAAACAATATTTACAATGATTGCAAATATCGTATTTTAATACGCTAAGTTTGATAAATATTTGTTTATAAAAAACTACTGACCATAAATACTGAGCCAAAAATGCATACTTAATATTATTTGCAACGTTTTAAAACAACCTTTAAAACTAGAAACGTTATGTTGATCATTATTTTTATTTTCCCGGTCATCGGTTAGGGAAAGTATTGTGAACGTGCAGTTTTTTTGTTTAGGACAGAAATATCTATTTTGACCCCCCCCCCCCCTCCACGCGACGTTAAAAAATTCCAATTTAAAGTGTGACTGTGTGTGTGTACCTTTTCCTCGACAATAGTGACCAAACGCTTCATCCGAATGAGCTAAAATTTGGCATGCAGGCATCATTTGATCATGGCAAGGGTTGAAAAGATTGTGGTTGAAATCGGTCCACCAGGGGGCGCGCTAGTCATACTTCAATCTCGAAATATTGAACTTGATTTGGTACACAGATGCGTCGTTGGACTGAAGCTCCATAGTGAAATTTTGATTGGAATATCTCTTAGATGAGCGTCACAAATAATTTTTAATTCCGCCGTATTTAGAGGGGGGAGCCTGGTTTAGACATGTTTTTCATGTTTTTTTTTCAACTTCGAGTTGAAATCTATTCATGATTTTTTTGCTTGGAATAACTGATAGTCTTAGATTGCTGTAAGTATAAAAAAAAAACTTACTACTTTTCTGTAAGGAAAACTTTAAACGCGTTTTTCTCACAGCCATATTTTTAGTATTGCGCCGGTGATAAAAAAAATTTACTTGACTGATCGAGTTGTTCCAAAAAAAAGTAAAAGATTATTAAATTCTTGTCTATATGAACTAAAAAAATAGAAAAATTGTTTTTATATTTATTTTTTTACTAAAACACAAAATTTTAGAGCAAAAATCGATTGTATATCTTTAAATCCTTAAAAAAATATAAAAATAATAACTTTTTGGTATTTTTTTTAGTTTATATAGAAAATACACATGTAAAAATTTATATCTTGTTTCCTTTTTTGTTTCAGGCAAAATTACGCTCGCTATTATCGGCGCAAACAAATACCGTCTTTCTGTAGCGGTAGAAACATTTGCAAGTCATCTCAAAAATACTTTTTTTTTTACTATTGCGAAAAAATATATTTTTCAAATGTTAATCAAATTGATATAAAAGATTCACAGCCAGATTTCAACTTTAAGTTGAAAAAAAAACATGAAAATAAAAAAACATGTTTTTTTTTGTTTTCTAAACCAGGTTACATCATATTGGAAAATAGCCGTTTTAATACCACAGAAATACTACAAATATACTAAATTTGCGATCATAATCACTATCAGTGGGAGGGGCGGCGGGATGTGTGGGGTTAGGGGGGTTGGCGCACTGGAGATGGGGGGGGGGGGGATAGTGGTACTTGTCTGATTACCGGAAAAGTCGGGGTGACAACAGATTTTTTTGGGAAAGACTTCCGAAATGTTTCTTAAAATTAATCATCATACATGCAACCTTGCATTTTTTTAAAAATTAAATATTAAACAGTCTGACACGACTCTGACTAACTTTCCCATTCATCTAATATTATTATGTAGGTATGTATGGTGACTGAGGAAGGGGTGGCAGGCAGTAAAGAGAGGCAAGGGTGAAATAGAAATAAACACCCGGGAATTTCAAATGTATTAATAAAAAAAACACATGTAGTTTTTTTGAGATTGTCAAATAATAAGTTTTGCTTAATAAAACTGTATTACTTTCGTATGGAAAAGTAAAGTTAAGAATAAAATCAGACAAACTTTTACTTTAAGATTATTTAGTAAGAATTGCCTTGCGCATGTAAACAATTTTAAAACAAAGCCCAAAAAAGTCTGTCTGTATGTCTGTTTGACTGCGTCAAACTTAAGAATGACCCCACAGATTTAGAGCATCTTTCAAGGAAGGTTTATGTGTAGCACCATCAATATATCTAAAACCAATGAAAATATTGTTAACGTTAAGACAACAATATCTCTTTAAGTTAACCAATATTTTTTACGCATTCCATAAATAGAGTATAAGTAAATTTTAGTTTAGTTAAATCAAATTCAACCAAAAGTTTGTTCAACATTGTAACGTCATCCCGAACAAAAAAAAACTCTTCTCGTTTGAATATGGGGATTTTCTTGTTTTCGATAAAATAGAGTGAAGAACCTAGTCTAGAAGACCTATTAATAGTATTTTATTACAGAAAAGGGATATTTTCTCCTCGATGTAATGTAATTTTCTATATCGATAATTCTCTTTGTTCCTAGGTGTACCTGCACACGTGGCGGACGGCTCAAGAATTGAACATGCTGGTTGGAGCTAAGACTGGTGGTGCTACGCCGCTTGTGATAGCTTGTAGAAACGGCCACTATGATGTCGCAGAGTACCTGATTGAGAGATGCAAGGCTGACGTCGAACAACCGGGTTCGGGTAAGCAACTCTTTATTTTAAACATAGTGAGCGACAATTTTGGAATCTTGTTGTAAAAACGGAATCCCCGGTACGGTGGTGCAGTGAACTATCCAACAGCATTGTGAACAAAGGTAAAACCCTGAATTTGAGTACAGATTTGGACTATACAATACTTAAAAAAAAGATTATTCTTTTATTACGTATTGTTTATTCATTGGATTGTTTTATTATATTTGCAAATAATAATTACATTTTAGTTACATATGGACCGGAGTCAGGCCCATCGTAATATTATTATCATTAAGCCATAGATTGGATTCTGGAGGTCATTTCGGTTTCTAAGCAGTATCAATTTCCTGAAAGCTTTAGATGCTCAGTTATAACTCCTACTCTCTATCTTTGAAATTGGCCCTCTTATTGTAGAATTAACTGTTCCATGGGAACCAAATATCCCAAAAGGCCACCAGTACAAATTAAAAAAATACTATGATCTCGCCAATGGCTTCACTGTTCGCCTTTACGGTCCGTTACAACTGCCACCCAGTTCCGAAGGAACGGCTTTTTACTGGTTCCCGCAAAACTGACTGGTGTATTCACACTCGGTAGTTACTATCCTGTTTTTCACGGGATAGAGCGCGCAGACTTTTACAACAATTCAGACACCAATTAAGACGGACGTGGACACTTTTGTGATATTGTATTGATATTATCGCTGCCTTTTTTTGAAGATTTTGGCTACACCCAATTGTGAAACGACAATATAAAGTCGGTATCTTCCGAATTCTCATGGGTGATTCGAGAAATGGTCAGTCTACTTTCTTCAATTTGGTACTTTAGGATGACCATGTCCATATTTGACAATCTTTTAGAAAGAGTGAAGAAAGATTTAGCGAATCACAATACAAATTTCAAAAAAATTATCACCCCTGAAGAAAAGTTAGTGATATGCAAAAGGTAAAAATAAAAAACACTGTGTATGCATTATTATTATTATTATTATTATTTAGTATTTTTATGTTAAGCTGAAACAAAATGTGTGCATAGTGGGAGGTGGTATGAAAGGTACATTTCTGTTTTGACATTAAACATTACAACCTTCAATGATTGAGCAGTAATTTGAATTATCCCTTTCAATAAATGTCCCTTTCATACCATTTTCCTGATATTCAATGCTTTTTGTACAACGGCGGCATCTTTTGTACAACAACGGATCCAGCGTGTAGTAACAAAACCCAATAGCGAAATTCGACCGGATCGGTTTTTTGCATGATCCCATTTAAAGGTTGCTCGTATGAACGCTAGTGTTGCAACACGTCAACCAATAAACCGGATCCTGCAAAAAAGCGTTCCTGTAAAGAACAGGATGTTGCAGTGGAAACGATGCGTTACGTGGTGGAAGTTGGCGCTCGCGGCCTGCCAGCCAAATCAATGTTTCATCTCTTTAAAGATCTCGGTCTCTCCAGGAATAATCACCTAGAAAAAATATCTAAAACTTCAATTTCCGCATCTCTAATTATATGGATTCAAATGGGGGAAGCAATGGGTATTTCCAGAAAAATAATCAACTCTATCCTAGAAAAAATATCTAAAACAGCGATTTGCGCATCTCAAATTCTATGGCTTCAAAGAGGAAGTGAATGGGTGGTAAGATGTACGCTCACATGTGGGAAGGCAGCTGTCCTAAACCTAGCACAGCCGGCCGTTAGTCCGAAGTCCACCGTTCACCCTCGAAAGTGTAAAATTTATATCATGATGGGTGCCATTCCGGTCAGTGGATTCCGTTTATATCTGTCTAACTTCTGGGGTGGGAAACGGTGGAGCTCGGTCTGACGTCCGGCTGCGGTAGGTACAGGACGGCTGGCTTGCTGCATGCGAGCATTAACCTTACAACCCATTCACTCGCCCCTTCGAAGCCATAAGACTCGTAAAGTAGAAATTGATTAGATATTTTCCTACAACTGAGTTGATTATTTTCCAAGAGAAACCGAGTTCTTTAAAGCTGGCAGGCCACGAGCGCCAACTTCCACTGCGTGAAGGTGAACAACGAAGCCGTTCCGGTCGAGCGCATCTGTGAGACGACGCATGGAGAGTACGGCGAGCGCCACCAAAGACCCGCACGACTGTAGTAATGAGGAGTGTGGTTGCAGTGACCTTCGACGGCGAGACCATCGAGGGTGCTCCCCCGCTGTGGTGCGCGGCGGCGGCCGGCCACGTGCCGCTCGTGCGGCTGCTGATGAAGGCGGGGGCGCGCGTCAACTCCACCACGCGCACCAACAGCACGCCGCTGCGCGCCGCCTGCTTCGACGGACACATAGAAATCGTACGCTACCTCATCGACAATGGTGCAGGTGAGCATGCTTTCATTTCGATGTTTTATTTTTAGTTTTAGATTTTTATTTTTATTTTTAGTTAGATATAACCATATAACATTTTTCGGCATAAATACCATAAACTTGAACTGCAAGGTGGCCTTAGATCGAGGACGGTACACTTACCGCCGCGACAAAGTCCTTGCTGTAATTCGCGAGGTAATTAACGTCTCAGTGGCTCGTGCCAACGAGGGTTTGACAGTATCCTCCAAACCCCCAATACAGTTTGTGCGGGATGGCTCTAAAGGCAAAAAACATTTCACTACAAAACCTTTCTCAATAACCGAGAAAGCTTCAGATTGGATTCTGGCGGTCGACTCGGTCTCTAAGCAGTATGAATTCCCTGAAAGTCGCGGATGCACAGCCCTGCGTCCAGATATAACTCTTTACTCTCTATTTAAAAAGATGGCCCTTATCGTCGAATTAACTGTCCCATGGAAATCGAATATCCCAAAAGACTACGAGTATAAATTAAATAAATATCATGATCTGGCAAATGCCGTCACCCGGAACAGCTTCACTGTTCACCTTCAAGCGGTGGAAGTCGGCGCTTGTGGCCTGCCAGCTAAATCTCTGTTTCACCTTTTTAAAGATCTGTTTCTCTAGAAAAATAATCAACTCCTTCTAAAAAAAATATCTAAAACTGCGATTTCCGCATCTCAAATTCTATGGCTTCGAAAGGGGAGTGAATGGGTGGTAAGGTGCACGCTCACATGTGGCAAGACACCTGTCCTAAACCTACCGCAGCCGGTCGTTAGTCAGGAATCCACTGCTCACCCCCAGAAGTGTAATACTATATGATGGACCCGACTTTGGTCGATGAATTCAATGGCAGCTCCGTTTGTATTTTATTCTATTTTACAGTATTTCACGGAATTTATTCATTTTAGCAAACTCTTCTACATTAAAGATGTTTTAATGTCACCCGGCTATATTCATCACACCGATGAATATAGCCAAATCCTTAAAAATATTTACTCTATGTCTATGATGCATTTTAGATAACTGTCATTTAAAAAAAAAGTTTCTCTACCAATCGCCAAAAAGGGTTTTATGAAGCTTTTATTTTTAAAAAACTAACAACCTACCGTCATTAGGTGTTTATGAGTAGTAAAAAAAAACTAACGTAACCTATCGAAATATAGGTGTGTGGTGCTTCTTTAAATGCCTATATCTCGCTTATTTATAGAGATAGGGCAAAGATTTATACAGCTTCAGAATCAGTGTAATGAATATAGTGGGGTGACATTAAAACATCTTAAATGTAGACGAATTTGTTAAACTGCATACCCACATTACTATACTTTGTTATATTTATTGATTCAATATAGGGGTCGTCCATTAGTCACGTGATGTTTTTTTTTTCAACTTTTTCAACCCCTCCCTCTGAACCAACCCCTCACCCTGGTGATTCATGGTGAGGTTTTAGACTAACCCCCCATTCCTCCCCCCAGACACAAAATCACGTGTATTTTTTTGGTATAAAGTATCTTTACAAAAATCAGAATAATATCTTTAAATACAGGTATAATCTAATTTAATTCATTAAAATTAAGCCCCATGACTAAAATATCCAGACAGACATTAAGGTTTCAGGTTGTTTCTGACTGGTATAAAAATAATAAAGGAAAGGTGTAATCATGTGAAAAACATATAATTGTACTGGCAATGGCGAATCAAGGTCACGTGCCGTTTTTCGGTTTAGAAATCGCACGTTCAACAAAAAACTAAATACACGTGATATCTCACCACACCTCCTCCCTTCTTGTAATATTTCGTGTTTTTTTTTCGAACTCCCGCCCCCCCCCCCCCCCACCATTTCGAGCCTCACTTGATTAATGGATGGTCGTTTAGTAATATTTTAGATATAAAACTATATAATAATATTAAAATAATAATAATATTAGGTGTATGTATATATAAAGATTAAGATTTAATGGATTTAAATACATTAGTTTCGTGAATTACAACTATGCTACTTTATCAGTCTATCGTGAGTGGCTATCATTGATACTTGCGATTGCGAGTTATCTAAATTGCTAACTTTTCATAGCAATCGAGATGGGGGGTGAATCAGTATGAAGAATCTTTTTTTTAATGTTGATTCTTGATTTCTTTTAAATTCACAAATGTGAAGAACTTGACTGTTGAATTAAAGTTTGAAAGTTTTTCCCACAATTTTTTATCATAAGTTGCTTATCTGCTCGTACTGATTTACCCTCTTCAAGGATGCAGACTATTTCCCGTAACGTAAAATTTCAAGGCAGTCATTTATTCAAGCTACCACAGAGCTTTTCAAATTAGCTATCAATATAGTTGATTAATGCCATGATGGTCGTCAATATCTGGAATGGTTAGGCTATTCTAGAAAAGAAGAAGAACCATGGTAATATTCCTTGGTTGCTCATTTTTATTTTTCACCTCCTAATTAATATTCAGTGTGTTAAAAAGGCTGACCTTTGCCTTGTAAAGTGGTAAATCAAGTTGTTGATTGGAAGTTTACAATTCGGCACATAAACAAATGAAGTAATCAATTCAATTTAGGAACATCAGTTTAGAAGAAAGCATTCTACTATAAATATACATATATATAGCCACTTGCTTTTTTCCTGCTGACTTTAGGAAGTGCATAGATTACATTAGATTGTATCACCCCAGATAGGAGTTACCCTGACCCGGTCCACTCTGTATAGTGTATACCAACTGATGGCACATTATGTGTAGCAGGAAAGGAACATCTGCTCTATGAATGTTGGGATTATGAAATAACGACCTGTATTCAATTCTGGATTCTGGATCAGATTGGATTCTGGAGGTCCATTCAGTCTTCTAAGCAGTATAAATTCCCTGAAAGTCTCGTATGCACAGCCCTTTACTCAACAACTTTTTACTCTATCTCGGAAGATGGCCCTTGTCGTAGAATTAACTGTTCCATGGGAATCGAATATGCCAAAAGACCGCGAGTACAAATTAAATGAATACAATGATCTCGCAAATGCCGTCACCCTGAACGGCTTCACTGTTCACCTTCATGTGGTAGAAGTTGACGCTCGTGGCCTGCCATTCAAAAACTGTTTCATCTCTTTAAAGATCTTGGTCTCCAGAAAATAATCAACTCCTTCCTAGACAAACTATCCAAAACCGTGATTTCCCGCATCTCAAATTCTATGGCTTCAAAGGGGGAGTGATTGGGTGGTAAGGTGGATGCTCACATGTGGCAACACAGCTGTCCTAAACCTACCACAGCCGGTCGTTATAGCAAGTGAGTTGCTCACCCCCCAGAAGTGTAATAATAGATTTAATGGGCCCGACTCCGGATCGGCGAATTCCATGGAAGCTCCGCTTGTATTTTATTTTTATTTACCTAAAGCCAATGGGAATAGCGACGATCACTGCAGTGACCAACCCAAGGAGATGGGAAGTAATATGCCACACGCTGCGCGTCGCTCACTTCACACCTTTTTGGGTCGGTTACCGCTGTGCTCTCTAACGGTAGAAAATGTGTCAGTAAAAAAATCCATTTTGGAAGTGTGGATGAGTTGGAAAATAGGGTGAATCTTTACCCCTGTCACAAATTGCTATTTTGCACAGCGTCCATCTTCCAGTCCGCTTTTTGTCTTGTATTGCCCAATTCATGCCATTCCTTTATTATTCAGCATTCAAGGAAGCAAGAACCCGGTATATATACATACATACATCGGGCTCTGGCAATCTTTTAAAAAACCCTTCCCACAGGATGCTGCAAGGCCTTGAAATAGTTTCCCGGTTAACATAAGGGATTTACCTTTTGTAAAATCCTTTAAAACTCGGCTTAAATAATACTGTCTCTCTCAGATGTAGGGTAAACAGTTCATTCCTTTTTTCTTCATCACTTCTTTCCAAACTTCCTCCTCCAGGGCATAATTTAGTACTTCTATTTTACTTTTTAACCGACTGCCCGACAAAAAAGGAGTGTAATGTGTTCAGGAATCATGTATGTATGTTTTCCGTTTCTTTATTCCACCATAACTTCTAAAAGCTGAAACCAGTTTAGAAGTACGTTATCATAGGGTTACCTTAACTGTCCAAATATCAAGTAAGTAGTTGTCTAAATATCCAAATATCAAGTAAGTAGATGTCTAGTATCAAATAAATGGTTTGATTAACCCTTCAGGCCTCGCCCCTCAGCCGAGGTTGATGTCCCAAAAAATTTTAGTAAAAATTAGGAAAAAAATTGAATTATGACACTGTCTCACCAAAACATTAATTATTGCCAAACCACTGTACCCATAATTAAAATAAAACATATTGGGCTCGATTGCGGTTCTTCGTGAACTAAAATCGGAAATTAGTGTGAACGAGACGGGGCAATACGCTAAAGCAGAGTGTGAGATGACCGGTTGTCACTTTTTCGCATTAAAACTGCCCGCCAAGGTCAAATCTTACACCGCACGAAATATGCTCGAATTTATTCGGACGCGTATAAGTTCGACAAGTAGTATTTATCGACGATCGTTCGTTTCATATCCCGCTCTAACGTATCGCTCTGTCTCGTTCGCTTGGACTAATTTTAGCTTTAGTTCACAAAGAAACGCAATCGGGCCCAGTAACATAATAAAATAAAACAAATTAAATTAAAACAGAGCCGTCTCGCTGAATCGTGTTGTGGCCGATATCGGCCAATTGGGGCCCTAGGGGTTAAGTACATTCCGGAAATATACATCGAACCTTTATAGATAAATACATAATCCACAAATATTTCATTAAAAAAGTCTAGTAAAAATAAATCTAAAAATAATAGTTCACTTTCTGTAACAGCAGTTGTGTTTTTTTATGATTTTTAATATATTTACTTGTCAGTATTCTCGTATGTTTGTAACTCTGCTATGCGCTCATCAATATTATACCAAAGGTTAGCCGAGTAATATTGCTGGGTGGCAATAAGCTTACTCTTTGTTCAAAATGTTTGCAAATAGTTTTTATTATTAAGCTATTGCATAGCTTTTATCGCGGGCCTGCCAGCGCGGCGACCGAATGAAGAAATTTCTTAACGAAAATTAATGATTTTAAACTGATAATTACGTCTAAACGAGTACTGCTTACGATTCGAAAAAAATATATGTTAAACAAGAACATTTTCCTAATATTCTTAGCTTTAAATATTTTAGATTTTGTTTATATTACATAGTGTAATTAATTTGTGAAATTAGGTCTAACCGAACACAAAAACGACTACTACGCAAATACTATCTGGCGTATTATTATGAAACCTGCACCATTTTAAAGATAATTTAATTATCTATCTTTTTATCTACGATTTTTTTCGAATAATCCGTTTTTTTTGCTTTATCGAATAAAAAATTCGTGCGCGGCGCTCTATCGGAAGACGTTTAAATTATTCCGAATTATTTGCTTTCGCAGCCGCAAATGATTCGGAATAATTTCAACGTTTTCCGATAGAGCGCAGTTATCTGATATCAGAAAAAATAAAATAAATAAAATAAATAAATAAATATAATTGCATAAGTTGTTAAAAATGCTATGCAATAGCTTAACCGCGGCAGTCCCCGAGTGCCACACGTAATTTTTTCATTATTTATTTATTGCAGATATCGAAATAGCAAATAGACACGGCCACACTTGCCTCATGATAGCTTGCTACCGTGGCCATATTAGAATCGTGAGATACTTGCTGTCGCTGAATGCGGACGTGAACAGGAAGAGCGTGAAGGGCAATACGGCCCTGCACGACTGCGCCGAGAGCGGTTCCCTGCATATACTCAAACTCCTACTGGAACACGGTGCTGCCATGGACGTGGACTCTTACGGTGAGGATATGATACTCTCATAATTCTTTTGAAAATTTTCAAAAGAGAACAACTGTGAATCAGAATATACCGATTTTGTTTGGACATTGCATTCCACTACAGCCACCGGTCTTATAGCCACCACCGAGGAGGAAGGAGCTCGGTTTCTGAGCTAGAAGAACTACACTTGGTCGGTAGGCGGTGGACTCCCTACCCACCTACCAGTAAGTGGTACTGTTTCATTGCTTTTTGGCTCGCCAATGGTTTATTGCCGAACCAGCCAAACGCAATAGTCATGAACGGGCAGTATCATCTTTGCAGTGTGTGTATGTTCGCGTAACCTTGATATTTAGCAAATTAATTAGCAGAAACTGGGAACAATGTTTGTGTGCTTGCTGTTTGTCTCGCTTACTCTCGCGATAGTCTGTAATTAGTGCCATCCTTTTTCACACCATTTATACTTATCTAGGCATAAGAAACAAAGAAAGGGTTTTATACGATCAATAAATGTATTTCTTAAAGTGTAATTCATTTGTGTACAGATTGACTATTTTTTAAAATTGTATAAAAAATCATGATTTTTATAATAAAAAAATATAAAACCTTTTAAAAGTAATTTAAGCTGCTACAATACCTAAGTGGGTATAAATGAAAAATACAGATAGTCAAAATATAAATGTCTTCTCTTGATTGGAATCGGTCCTTTCAGCGGCACTTTCAACTGAGGGAGTAGACACTCAGACAGGGAGTAGACTCCCTACTCCCAAGACACATGTCTAGGGAGTAGCGAGCTGATAAACCTCTGGAATGTCCGAAGTGTGAAATCCTGCCTGCTGCAAGTAGCGAACGATTTCCTCCTGGCGCCACTGGACGGTTTGCGTACCGTTAGGCGGCGCCAATCGGTTGTGCACTCTGACTAATTGCTAAAGGAGTCTGGAGACTATGGAAATATAATATCTCCTAAGAGGCTGCCCGCTGGGTACCTTTCCTGGTGCTTCGCCGTAAGGCGTTGGCCTCTGTCGGGCATGTTGGCTTAGCTAGACAGTAGATTTTTCATCTAGGCTCACCTCACGGGATATAGAATGTTCACTATCGTTAAAACTTCCTGAGGTGACAGGTTCGCCCATTGTAGTTGATAACTCTCGGTGACCAAAGTCTACACTAGATCAATGATATTTATTTTAGCTTGTTGAGGACCTACCGGGGCGTGATTAGCCGTCCATTTATCTGATGGCGTCGTCCCTGAAATCTTGTTGGATCTTGTGAATGGATTCCACTTCAGTATTGCATAGTTTTTGGTGAAATTTAATACAATTTCTGATGTATCCTTTGAACTTTGACAACCCGACGGACGCTTACTACATTTCCTAACTCATTGGCCAGTTGTCAGTGACTGCAGGCGTAAAAAAAATCATGGATGATGAATTCATCTACAAATTTCTATGCATCTACCGAAGCATGCTTGCCGTGCTTCATTTCTCTATGAGAGAAAACATTTGAATGGATACTTTTTGAACAGACTATGGGCCTGATTGCGTTTCTTTGTGAACTAAAACTAAAATTAGTCCAAGCGAACGAGACAGAGCAATACGTTAGAGCGGAATATGAAACGAACGATCGTCGATAAATACTACCTGCCGAACTTATACTCGTCCGAATAAATTCGAGCATATTTCGTGCGGTGTAAGATTCGACCTTGGCGGGCAGTTTTAATACAAAAAAGTGACAACCGGTCATCCCACACTCCGCTCTAGCTTATTGCCCTGTCTCGTTCACACGGATTAATTTCTGATTTTAGTTCACGAAGAAACGCAATCAAGCCCTATGTTATATAGAACTTAGCAAATGGTGTAGCGAACTTTGTTTTCCATGCACTTACATGATTTATAGCAGATTTTTACCTACATCCAGAGCGCTTATTCCAAAATTGTTTGCAGGAATGACCCCACTGTTAGCTGCTTCTGTGACCGGCCACCAGCATATTGTGGAGCATTTAGTAAATTTGGAAGGCGGTGTCACCCGACAACAAAGGATCGATGCACTCGAGCTATTGGGAGCGACGTATGTCGATAAGAGAAGAGATATGGTCGGCGCTTTATGGCTCTGGAAAAGAGCTATGGACGAAAGGTAAACTTTACATGAAAACAGTGTTATCTAATTTAAACAGGGTTATAACTCAGAAAATTACCTATATAGAAATAAATATGGTCTACAAACAGGTATAGCGATAAATCTTTGAAATGTATGGGAAATAACAAATGCTCTGTTTTTTTTTTGTAACTGGTGTTTTTTTTTTAATTTATGTATTTATTTCGCTTCTTACTAATCAACATTACTGAAAACCATTTCGACTAATAACTATACAACTACCTATCAGACAAGAATACAGAAATTATTCCACCTTTAATTTTAAGTAATGATGTTCAGTTGAGTTTATTTGCATAATTGTTTTTCCATGCCAAAGGTTGTCCGTTATTATTTTGGATGTCCACAAATTATTTTTCCATAATAAAATTGATCAAAATTATGCAATGTTAACTATTTACAAATTTTAAAAATTTATAATTATTCATTCGAAAACAAATTGGTCGGTGGTGAATTTAAATCTATCTTCTACATCTGGTGCCATTGAGTTAAGGTCATCCAAACGCCACAAGGCACGCGCCAACAAATTCGACTCGAGAACAGCTCTGCGAAAAGATGGTGTGATCAAGCATGAAGATAACTATTAGGCACAAAAAGATCCACTAGAAAGCTGAGAGAGTATGAGATTTGCTTCGAATCAGATTGAATTAAGGGCATGGTCAGCATTTCTCTTCTGAGGCTGAGAGAATTATAACCATGCCTGTGATAAATGCAGTCGGATACAGAAATGGATAATATCCATACCGCTTTAAGTACAAAAATCTCAAGTATCTTCATGCGGATTCCAAACAGCTGTATTCATTTTTATGTGACTTTTGAGATGCGACAACCCGAATTTTATTTAAGTGCTTGCATTGCATTGCATAAGTGCCATATCACAAACCCTAGAAGCTTTAAAGAAGTTTAAAATAGTCTCTCAAAAACTCTCGTCTCTAAAATAGTCTCTCAAAGTCCTCGGTAGCTCTAACATACCTGTAATTGCGAGTCGAGGGTATACAATTACATAACAATTGCAGAGATTGTGTGTACACACTCAAGTTATCAATTGCTTCTAGCGAACCCGCACCGCGACTTTAGTCACTCAAGACATTTTTTCTTTAAAATATCAAATTAATTAGGAATTGCAGAGCATGGTCTCATAATAATAAATAATGACTATTTGGCTACACTTTATCGTTACGAAAATACCATGAACTGTAATTAAAATGTGTGTTTTTGTATTCATGCGCAAAAAAGTATAATTTTTCATAATTTTAGCAGTAACTTTTAAAAAAAATCTATATATATATAAAAATCAATGTTTGTCTGTATGTCCGCTATGGACTACTAAACCGCTCGACCGATTGTAATGAAATTTTGAGGGAAACTTTAGATTAGTTTGGAGATGGTTCCTGTGAAGTTTAGTGCCGATCGGACCAAAGGAAAATTTTTAGTGTGCTCAATAAAACCTTCTTTTTTTTAAGCGGCGAATTTGAATTTCGAATGCTACCGCGAAGACAGGAGTGAGTTTTTTTTTTTTATAGTCGAATGAATTTTAAAGCGGCGAATTTAAATTTCGAATGCGACCGATTTGGCGTAGCAACGCGCGCAGGGTTACAGCTAGTTTAACCCCTAGAGCCCCAATTGGCCGATATTGGCCACAACACGATTCAGCGTGACGTTTTAATTTAATTTAATTTTATTTTATTTTATTATGTTTTAATATGTTAATATGTTTTATTTTAATTATGGGTACAGTGGCTTGGCATTAATTAATGTTTTGGTGAGACAGTGTCATAATTCAATTTTTTTACTAATTTTTACAAAAAAAAATTGGGACAGCAACTTGTTAGGGGCCGAGGCCTGAAGGGTTAATATAAAAAAAGCTCACTGAAAATTGTATTTATTTTTTACCCCAGAAGAGGTAGATTTAGTAAGATTTGAATAAACATGCCAAGTGTGTCCAGTAAGTTACTTGAATTCATTTATGCCTTATTTACATGAGAACAGTGTTTTTTGTCAGTATTGGTAGACTATGGCGAAGATACATATTGGTGCAGTAAATATTAAATATTTTTTTACAGACAACAATTTCACATTTTGTTGATGGATGCAGTAAATATTTTAACTCAGTCCTAACAAAGCACCATTTTAGCTGTGGGGTACTACAATATGGAAATATTTCCAATATTATAAGTATACTTTTTAGGCAACTTTCTATTATGAAGGAGATCCAATGCAAAAAGCCTGTACAGGGTGAACAAAATAATATGAACACCACACAAAATAGTACATTGTGATGCATTTGGCAACACTGCTTCAGTGTAATAAATAAATAAAATACAAACGGAGCTGCCATGGAATTCACCGACAGTCGGGCCCATCATAATACTATTTTTTACACTTCTGGGACGTGAGCAGTGGATTGCGGACTGCGCAAATCGCAGTTTTATATAATTTTTCTAGGAAAGAGTTGATTATTTTTCTGGGAAGACCAAGATCTTTAAAGAGGTGAAACAGAGATTTAGCTGGCAGGCCACGAGCGCTAACTTCCACCGCATGAAGGTGAACAGTGAAGCCGTTCCGGATGACGGCATTTGCGAGATCATGGTATTTATTTAATTTGTACTCGTGGTCTTTTGGAATATTTGATTCCCATAGAACAGTTAATTCTACGATAAGGGCCACCTTCCGAGATAGAGAGTAAAGAGTTATATCTGGACGGAGGGCTGTGCATCCGAGACTTTCAGGGAATTTATACTGTTTAGAGACCAAATCGATCTCCAGAATCCAATCTGAAGCTTTCTCGATTGTTGAGAAAGGTTTTATAGGTAAATGCCATCCCGAAAAATTGACTTGCCTGGCTTGAATCATTGGCTCAGTATTTTATTCGACTCCTTTAGCATTATTGAAGTAGGGGCCAGTGCTGATCCGGATACTGACTAGCACGCGGTTAAGAGCATTGCAAAGATTACATCTTGTCATTAAAAATATCTAACCTCGGTGTGTATTTTTCGCGATGTGAAATTTGTGATTCAAGAAAGCAGAGAGTTTATCTTTTGTCTCATCCATAGATATCCGGCCGATGGAAGGACGGCGATACCGAAACCCACTGGAATACCTTTGGTGGAAGCCTATGACGACACGGTGGAGGAATCCGATCCGGAAAAACTCTATGAATTACTCGCAAATCCCGACGCTATGAGAATGCAGGCACTCATCATACGGGAAAGGATATTAGGTAAGTGTTTGCATGAAAGGAAAATTCTCTTTAAGAGCGTGTTAGCATTTTTCATGCGTAAATCAAGAATTTAGTAGTTTTTGAAGTGATTTTATTCACATAATTAATCGGTTTAGCTTCTTTTGACTTCAGTCATCTTAATCACCATATATATTTATTTTACCTCTATTGAATAATTAATATAAAATTAGATAATTGACTTAGTAAACAGCGGATTTCGAAAGCGCGATTTCTGGATGACGCGCGAAGACTCAATTTTGAAGTAAAATTACACCAATTATTATTACTAGGTAAGAAGGTAAGAAATATTAATTTGAAGGAACATATCCTGAAATTTAAAACGTATTAAGAAAAGTTCGATTTTAACATCATAAACTTGTATTTTTATCACGTCTAAGAAAGTCAAAAATCTAGAAATTGACTAAAAGAAAATACGTTATATCTCATAATATAGAAGTAATTTGACAACATAAATAATTTTATACGTAAGAAAAAAGATTGTACTATAAATATGTAAAAAAGAAAAAAAATCCGTCTTCATCTTTTATGATAATAATTTTTCAAAGTAAGTATAAAATCGTGTGCCTCGAACGGCCTATAATCATTCGCTCTCTGGCGCTCGTCGACGCAGGGTCTATGTCGGTTGATCTTCCGCCGCCGCGCAAGTGCCGCGCGTGATATTTACGTAAATTATAGTGTGACTAAATAATTGTGATACCGAAGTATTTTGTATTTTATTTGTGAATCTGAACGAGGCTATTCATGTAAGCAATATTTTGATTAATAGTGGACTAAGTTTATAAATAGCTGTATTTAACTTATATTTTTTTTCTACAAACGTGTTATTATTCTACTTACAGAACATGGGTAGAAAAGAAAGGAAATATTATTATGGATCAAAGAAATCCGTGATGTCACGAAAACGTAACATGATTAATAATTTGCAGAAGGCAAGAGAAGCTGCGTAAGTACCTATTTATTTTTTAACATGGTGTCAATGTAAGTTATTGTTTTTGTACCGACATAATACTCGTAGTCAAGTAAATGACAAATCCACTAGCGATCACCCATCAACCGTAACAGTTTATTTTTACCCGACTACGGAAAAGTCAAAAGGAGGGTTATGATTTTAGCAGCCTATGTAAGCATGTGGATATGTATATATGTATGTACTAGCTGCGCCCAGCGGTTTCACCCGCGTGGTGATGAAAAATTGTGATAATGATGATAGAAAACCATATATCTTTATAAATTATAGACTATGTGTTATTCTGATGTGTAAGCTATATTATCGAAAAGTTTCATCAAAATCCATTTAGTAGTTTTTGCGTGAAAGAGTAACAAACATCCATACATACATACAAACTTTCGCGTTTATAATATTAGTAGGATAGAATTTAAATTTCGAATGTCAATTTCTTAGATTTTTTTCCTACTTGACAGTTATCGTTATATTTTAGATAATTCACGCTATATCTTTATAAATTATAGCCTATGTATTATTCTGATGTGTAAACTATATTATTGAAAAGTTTCATCAAAATCCATTCAGTAGTTTTTGCGTGAAAGAGTAACAAACATCCATACATACATACAAACTTTCGCGTTTATAATATTAGTAGGATAGTAGGATAGAATTTAAATTTCGAATGTCAATTTCTTAGATTTTTTTCCTACTTACTTGACAGTTATCGGTATATTTTAGATAATTCACACTATATTTTTATAAATTATAGCCTATGTGTTATTCTGATGTGTAAGCTATGTTATTGTAAAGTTTCATCAAAATCCATTCAGTAGTTTTTGCGTGAAAGAGTAACAAACATCCATACATACATACAAACTTTCGCGTTTATAATATTAGTAGGATGTAAGTATGTATTTTAATCTGTTCCCTCATATCTCCAAAACTTCTAGTCGTATTTTGACAATCGAGGAAATGTGAGATTCGAGACATTAAATGATCTCAAACATTATCAATAAGTTTGATATTATCAATAAGTAAAACTACGTAATAAGACAAATAATTACTTAAAAACAATAGTAGATTTTGAATGTAGACACCTAGTTATTAAATTACCTTAATTTATCATTATACTAATGCTCCCTGGATTACATATTTTTTTAATACGTGATTCGTTAATAATCTATATATTGCAGTTTAAAAACTTGCATTAGCTAAACCAATTTCAATAGATCTTGTAATATCTCAGAAGTTGGGGTTACCATTTTTACAGTACATTTACAGTAACTATTTAATTAATGTTTGGCAGTAAGTCAATAATTACTTAATTAGAGTACTCAGAGAAATTACAAAATGGTCATTATTGATAGTATAAAATAACCGCGATGTCCAAATCATTATTATTTATACCATCACTAACGACCATTTCGTAATTTCTTTGTGTACCCTAATTAGGTAATTATTCACTTACTGTCAATCATTAATTAATAGTTACGTAATAATGATAACACTTACTTCTGAGGCATTACAAGATCTATTGAAATTGGTTTAGCTAATACAAGTTTTTAAACAAACAATTGAAATATATAGATTATTAACGAATCACATAATTTAAAAAACATACATAATGGCAACATATACCGGACAAACTGCTACAAAAAAAAAGATTTATATCGTGTTTGGTATTATCGTGCAAGTATCGTGTTTGGTACATGAGTACCTTTCGAAAATATGTACTGATTTCGAAATGTACTCAATGAGTACATTTCGAAAATATGTACTGAAAACCCCGAAAATATGTTAGTAGGTTTTAGTTCTTTTAACTTTTTACTTGTTTAGAATGCATTACTATTAATAACTTGTTGAAATATAAGAGGTAGGTACACCGGAATGAAATATTGTTATTTTTTTATTCTGCGGATTCCCTAATTTTCTTAAAAATCGTCTTTTGTTTTTTTTCAGATCAAAATTAAGAGAATCTTTAATAAATACTAAAACCCCCAATGCAGCCTCAACTGGAACTTCTGCATCGCCTCCTACTAATATATCGTACGTTGCAAATTGTAGTTGTTTTTAATCTACTAAGTGAACTTTTATTTTGTTTTATTTTCTCTAATGTCAGCAATTTTATTTGTAGGATTGAAAACATGGATATCGATTTAATTGAAGAAAGAAACCTTAATTTGTATTCATCCAGAGAAACACCTAGTGCAAATAACCTAAATAATCAAACATCGTGAGTAGAAAATTGTTATTGGTAATTTCATTATATATTTCATTGTAAATTTCATTATATCGATCATTTAATTTTTAGGACTGAAGTTATGAACGGTGATTTGATTGACAACATTGGGGATAATTTAACGATTAGTTACGTTGAGGTAAAAACTAATTTCTTTTTTACTTTTCAATTATAATGAAACGTGGAAAAAATCCGTTAATTTAATCTTTTTTTAGGTTACAAAAACAGAACCGGAATCTATAACTATCGAAGGAAGACGCGTGGTAGATTTTCAGTATTTCTTGAACGGCTTAAAAAAAATTGCAGAACATAATAATCGGTTTGGTTGTTCATTACATAACCTGAAAATCGTTAAAGAAATTCAAAGGGGACTTCAGTCAACTTTTTACTTTAAATGTGATATGTGTCATAGCAAGTTCGAATTAAAAAGTTGCGATGAAGAGAAGGCAAACACTACGTTAAACGTAAACGAAGGAGCTGTCTCAGGGGCCATATTAACAGGTATTGGGCGAACGAGTTTAAATGAGATTACTGCATCAATGGACTTGCCTATTATGACATTCAGAAATCATAGTAAACATCATGACAAGGTTGCTGAGATGTGGAAAACTGCAGCTGAAGAGAGCATGCTTGCAGCGGCCAATGAAGAGATTAAATTAGCCCGATTGCGAGGAGATACTGGCACTTTTCCAAAGATTCCTGTGGAAGCAGACTGCTGTTGGAGTAAACGCTCTTATAAAAACCAGTACAATGCTTTATCGGGTGTTGCGGCCATCGTTGGCTATCATACAGGAAAAGTTTTGTACATAGGTGTGAGAAACAAATACTGCGGCATTTGCTCCCGGGCCAACAAGAAACAGATTGAACCCACTGCCCACAAATGTACAAAGAACCACGTCGGGTCTTCGTCAAGTATGGAACCAAATATATTAGTTGAGGGATTCAAATCTTCCGTAGAGAAACGGAAGTTGGTTTACAATACGCTGATTGCAGATGGTGATGCCAGCACGTATAAACATATATTAGAGAGCAGACCGTATCCTGCCGTGCCTATTCAAAAAATTGAATGCTCTAACCATCTTCTCCGCAACTACAACGGAAAAAATTTGTTCCTGAAAACAGACACCACAATTCCTTTGAATGAACGCAAATTACTGACGCCTGAACGATTAGTAAGATTAAGAACAGCTGTGCGGGCTGCAGTACGGCATTGGAAGACCAAGTCTACATCGGAATCCAGCAAAATTATTTCATTACAAAAAGACATTTTTAACAGCCCCAAACACATCTTTGGAGACCATTCCGATTGCAATTTATATTACTGTACTGAAGAACGAAGAAAAGAAACAAATGATACTATTGCTGCAAGAACACTCATGTTGAGACTGCAGCGAAATGCGTCCCAGTTGGCTTTTCATTCAAGAAGCTTGCTTCACTGTTTTACTACAAATCGTGCAGAGCAGTTCAACAGTGTTGTTGCCAAGACTGTAGGTGGAAAGCGTATAAATTTCTCGCTGAAAGACTCATATTCTGTTCGATGTCATGCGGCTGTTGTCTGTTTTAATACAGGAAAACCTCAAACCTGCCTTTACAAATCAGTGTGCAACAAAAGCCCAGGAAAAACGCTGAAACGTCTAGAACAAAAGAAATTCGCCTACAATGAAAGTAGAAGGGGCAAGATATGTTGTCGCAAAATTAACTTTGCGCCAAAACCTCCGACAAATATCGATTATGGCAATTCATGTCAGAAACCTGATTTGAATTCTGAAGATTACGAACAGGCCAAATCTAGTTTTTTGGAGAGTCTACAAAAACAAACCACAAAGCGCCATGAAATTGAGCGCGAAACAATACTTCAAGCAGAAAGTGCACTGTGGCTTGAATTACGTAGATGTATCCTAACTGCATCAAATTTTTCAAAAATTTGCAAAAGAAAACCAAATTCTAATTCAGCTCCTCTTGTGAAAAGTATTTTATACAGTTACTCGTTGGATCATGTGGCATCAGTAAAACACGGGAAAGATAACGAGGTAAAAGCTGCTGAACAGCTTAGTCGCCAAGAAAACATATCTATCGAGAAATGTGGTTTGTTTATTGATGAATCCCTTTTTTATCTGGGCGCTTCACCGGATGGCGTATATGAAGATAGAATCATTGAAATAAAGTGCCCTTTTTCTGTTTTTGGCATCGATCCAGATACTGCTGTTCAGCAAAAAAAACTAAAATGTTTTAAATTATCTGGCAACGATGTGGTCATGAACACAAAGCATGATTGGTTTTATCAAATTCAAGGCCAACTCCACATCGCTAATAAGAATAAATGTTTGTTTGCGGTGTGGACTGGCTGTGAATTTAATATGAAAGTCGTCAAAGTTTTCAGAGATGATATTTTCTGGGAACAAAAGATGTCTCCCCGGTTATCAAAATTTTATTTTGATTGTCTTCTCCCAGAAATTATAGATCCAAGAAAAAGTCGATCAATGCCCCTTAGACAAATAGTTTTATAACACTTCAATTAAGTCGGTACTTATACAAATAAACAACTAAAAAGAGTTGCTTTTTATTAGTACCTATATAGGTAGTTTTATGTAATTATAATAATATTGCATCATCCATATTTGTATAAATTTAATTAAAATAGTTTTATAACACTTCAATTAAGTCGGTACTTATACAAATAAACAACTAAAAAGAGTTGCTTTTTATTAGTACCTATATAGGTAGTTTTATGTAATTATAATAATATTGCATCATCCATATTTGTATAAATTTAATTAAAATAGTTTTATAACACTTCAATTAAGTCGGTACTTATACAAATAAACAACTAAAAAGAGTTTCTTTTTATAATTACCTATATAGTTTTATGTGAATATAATAATATTGCATCATCCATATTTGTATAAATTTAATTAAAATACATAATTAATCTATTTTGGACAGTCTTTTTATTTTCTTCGTAAACTTTAGTTATTTACTTATTAACTAAAAATATAGGTACGCCATAGCTACAGATCAAGATCGTTTAGTCGCCGTAACGTCGCAACTGTGTCCCTTACGTGAGGAAAAACCCACGCAGGCGCACTCACCTCGCGCGTCGAGCGGTAAATACCTAAAACCCGAGTGCCTAAATTTGGGACAACGCTCTTAATGGATAGAACCTTGGAAGCCTCTTCGATGGTCACCAAAGAACTTTGTGTTATCAGTAAAGAAGCTGACTGGCGATGTAATGATACTACGGAAATCAGTGAGGAAATAAGAGAAGTTTGCGGCACAATTGATGCTCAAAAGTCTATCATCTGTTCGTACCTGACTTTGCTATAAATAGTAAACAGCCATGCAGAATAAGCCGATGGCCATATCTAATAATCAGTTTTTTTACACTTGATGAAACGGTCTAGTCTGTTTTCAAAAATGATAGCTTTAGCACACAACACTGTTTGGAAGTTTGTTCCAATCATCCACAAACAGAAAATGTTTCTGTGAATTCCGGAAACATCCGCGATAACTTAACCCTTAGAAAGCTAGCCATGGGAATGAAACTCACGATGGCATGTTTTCAACCCTCGAAAATTTCTTTGTAGGGGGTGTTAGTGCTTTGCATACTAATGTACAATGGTGGCTTATTTAATGAAGGTGACTTTTTTCGCATATAATTACATAATTGCATATAGACGGAGATCGGCCGCCTGTGAGTTGTCGCAACGGAAAAACCACCGATCGGTGGTATTAACATTCCAGCGGTTAATAGTCGTGGGAATTCTTTTATATACATTCTGAAGTATCTTGTAGGTCTCGAATAATCCCCCATCTTTCTGCATTCCTCCGATGTCTGAATTTCATGGTTCGAAGCCTCTCGTAACACACTTGTCTTAGTTGTTTGATGACTTTCAATTTTGTTATTTTCAGGTCCGGCGCATCCGGATACGTCTTACTACGTTCGTTACAGGGGTGCTGTGTACGCGGATGCGGGTCTCTTTGCGCGGTGTCGCCAACTGTGGCATCACGCTCTGGACATGCAGCAGGCGATGCTAGAGCCTCTCTCCCTCATGACACAGTCCAGCCTCTACTCGTTCGCCGAGCTCTTCACCTTTATGCTCAACGAGAGGTCTAGACCGCCATCGAGAAGTAAGTCTATACTGGCAATGAGCTGATTTTGCCACTGGACGCTATCTTGAGTCTGCTAGAGACAGCGCAGCTGCTAAAAACAGCCATTGACCCACTCCATTTTGTTTAGCTGCGTATTATATTTTTGAGTATTTTAATTTTTCATAATTGAAGAATAAGAGCAGATGGAGTAATGCTTTATAAAAGTAGATTTACAGTCACCCTATGTCACACAATGCAGTCCCAGCGGCTGACCAACTACTGACTTTGAGCTTACATCAAAATATATAGCGGGAATATCGGTCAGCACTGACGCGACGTGCTGAACTAACTTGAAATCAATTTGAACGATGGCAGTACCGGGTCAGCCCTGACTTGTTTTGAATTTGAAGGCTCAATATGTAAATCAGCCTTTATATAAAATTTGGAAGATCAACAGGTGTGCTACTGCAGTAAAACATAAGGAAGTTGTGATTTTGTCAGATCAAAGCGTTCCTCAGAAAATTCCTTAATTATATAATACATAAAAACAATACCCAATTAGAATAAATTTCTAATATTTTAGCATTTTCTTAGACCTTTCTGAAATTCATTTAGTTATAAAGATACAATAATTCTCTATCCCACTATGCACCAGTGCTAGAATATATCAAAAATATTTTGTAACATTTTTTGAAGGTAACATTGTTATGAATTAACATAATTCAAAACTAACGGAGATGGATTTTTCCATTTTGATCTGCGAGGCACGCTCTTTTCTAATTAAACCTTATGTGGTTATAAATCTTTTTCAATTTGCAGGTCGTGTAATTCCTCCGGTGATGTTTGAGGACATCATACCTGTATTCGAGAAGGCCATCGCCGAGATCCAACGCGGTCTCCATCTTTTAGAGTCGAAAACGGCAGACAGAGATCAGCTGATCGCCGTGCTTCATCGAAATCTGGTAATCGGCCTGCATCTGGCAGCACTCATGGCACGGCTTCTCGAGGAACAAGACTGCGATAAAGAAGTGTCCAAGTCCATACATAAGGCTGTTTACAATTTGGTCAAGATGAATGTCAAGGTAAGGTTTACGAGTATATCATTAACCCTATTGAGTGTGTTTGATGCAGTAATACGTTATTATCTTCTTAGATCTGGGTGGGTACACCCACCGCCATGACAAGTCGTTATTCGCGAGGTGATTAGCTTGTCAGCGGCTCGAGCCAACGAGTAGTTGGGGAGCCAGCGAAAAAAAAAGTGCAAGAGTTTTGTAAAAACTGATGCTTTCAGATCAGACAGTATTTTGACCATAGAATGCCGAGGTACAGCAGGCCAGATTCTGGGACACCTGGCGCTGGCATACTAGGAAAGGTGTAATTTTAATTAGTACCCCCAAAGTGTCTTGGAAACGCTGAAAATTCATCAGTAGACAGTGGATGTAATAAAAACTCGAAACAAATAGTCAGACTGTTTAACAATAGAACGTGCGGCGTCAGCAGTAGGTACTCCATACGCGTCGCAAAAATGAAATCCCTGCAAATACGCCGGTTCGTATTTCTCGGTAACTATTACGCATCGGTCTAATGTGACTTCTTTTTTGTCACAAGTATGGAGAGTAATGCGGATGCCACGCATTCTATTGTTAAGCAGTCTGACCATTTGTTTCAAGTTCTGTACTGCATCCACTGATGAATTTTCAGCTTTTCCAAAACGCTTTTGGGGATATTAATTAAAAATACACCTTTCCTAGTACGCCAGTGCCAGGTATCCCGGAGTCTGGTCTGCTGACTGTACCCCAGCATTCTATGACCAAAATACTGTCTGATCCGAAAATATCAGCTTTTACGAAACTCTTGCACTTTTTTGTCGCTGCCTCTTGCCCTAAAGGGTTTGACAGTACCCTTAAATCCCCGAAACAGTTTGTGCGGCTTGACTTTAAAGGAAAAAAAGCATTCCATTCCAAAACCGTTCTCAATATTCGAGAAAGCTTCCTATTGGATTCTGATGGTTGATTCATCCTCTTAGCATAAGCAGTCTCATTTTCCTGAGTCTCAGATGCACAGCTCTCTGTCCAGATATAACTCTTTACTCGAGATATCTTGAAGGGTGAATCTGAAGAAAATGACTGCGAACGAGTAGACGAAATAAATACTATGATCTCGCAAATACCATCATCCAGAATCGCTCCACTGTTCACTTTCACGCGGTGGAAGTTGGCACTCGTGGCCTGCCAACCCAAATCCTTGTTTTATCTCTAACTTTTTTAACCCTTCAAGTAGCGGCATAATTTCATGGCAGACCGCGGAAACTTATTGGTTTTTTTTGCAATATCACCGCACTCGACAAAAACTACTATAATTATGGAACTACTATAGCAATCATTAAAAAAATAACTGCAATGATTGCATCGAAATTTTGTATATATAATATTGAAGTCTCATTTTGTAAAACAATTAGATAATTATGAATAAATATGAGAGACGAAAAAGTGAAAAAAACTCGGCATTTCTAACTTGTACTTGTCTTACGGAAAAATACGGAACCCTATTTAGAAATTGTAAATACTATCGTGATCTTTATTAGATTCTCTATCAAAGGTTATATTTCGTTTTGTTCATTTACAGACAAAAATATTTAGATAGCTCATAAAACCAATAAAATTTTTGATTTCTCAAAAAAAAATTATGTTTGACAATGGAATTTTACCAGAAATATCCGCGAAATTCCGCGCGAAATTATTCTAGCGGACGTCTATGTATGTATGGTAATAATGAGATATTTGTTATGGATTTTAGGATGCGTTCAAATTAGAAAATAATATTAATGTGCGCTCCGGGAGCAAGCCGCCAATATTGGTTGTTACGTAGTCAACGGTGTTCTGATGTGCAACCAAATTTGGTCGTTACGTAGCTGATTGGTTAAAGACTGTCTTGTTTCTCCGTTTACACCTCGCAAAATAAGCACATTGACATTGCTAAGTAGCTCACGGTTTCACATGTATTACGTTTTCCGCATCAGTCGCTAAATGTTTTTTTTTCTTGAGTTCTGGTATTGTTACCAGAACTGTATAATAAACAGTACAGTACGTTATAATAAACGTATTTCCTTTGCATAGAAAACACACAAGATATACTGACTTTTTGAAATATAATAAGTCTTTACTTCATTTGTAGTGTAGTTGTAGGGGGACTGTAATACCATTTTGTTCATCCTTTGAGATAAATCGTTACTTGTTTCTGAGCCCATTAGACGGTGCGTGCAGACATTCACCAGACTTATGGCAATCCTGTTATAAAAAACTACCATCTTTGGCAGGACAATGTTTATAAATAGGATAGAAACGAATTTACCGCGTGAAATTTGTAGCACCCCTACAATTTTCATGCGGTAAATTCGTTTCTATCCTATTTATAATGTCAAACAACCGCGATAGTCTTCGATTTTATATAGACACGGCTCGATTGCGTTTCTTCATGAACTAAAATCGGAAATTAGTCCGTGTAAACGAGACAGGGCAATACGCTAGAGCGGAGTGTGAGATGACTGGTTGTCACTTTTTCGCATTAAAAATGCCCGCCAAGGTCAAATCTTACACCGCACGAAATATGCTCGAATTTTTTCAGACGAGTATAAGTTCGGCAGATAGTATTTATCGACGATCGTTCATTTCATATTCCGCTCTAACTTATTGCTCTGTCTCGTTCGCTTGGACTAATTTTAGTTTTAGTTCACAAAGAAACGCAATCGGGCCCACTGTTTATTACCAATTTTACAAAGAAACATCTTTGTAAAATAGGTAATGAACAGTGTCCTGCCAAAGACGGTAGTTTTTTATAACAGGATTGCCATAAGCCTGTTGAATGTCTGCATGCACCGACTAATGCGCTCAGAAACAAGTACGGATTTATCTCACAGAGTGTGATGTTTCACATTCTTTTCCTGCAGCGATCAAGTTAATTTTACGCGAGATATGCAAATATAGGTTAATACATTTTTAGACTGTGAATCTTACTATGAAATCTTTTTCTTTTTAACTAGGTGAAAAGTGGGCGTGAAGCTCTGCACGTGACCTGCACGGGAGAAGTAGCTCGCGGTGCAGTCAGTTTAGCCGGGGCAAGCGCCGCTTCTCTACAAAGCACCGCCTTATCTCCACACAGCTGCCCTCAAGCCCTGGTGCGCTTACTTCTGAGGGTAGGCGCAGACCCCAACGGAAGGGACGCTGATGGAAACACACCTTTGCATTTGGCCGCTAAGGTAATTCCCTTTCTGATACGTATAAACGACACCCACAGAGTTACAGCAAGGACAGCAGGCCTTTCTGGTGGAAGAACTAAGTGATGCTTAACTACTTTCAATGCTAGCAAGTTTATTTACAGTCCTTCATATCGGGAAACGCTATCCTAAAACTAGACACTGAATGGAACCAGATTCAAGTGTGCCAATGCAAAAACACCTCAGTGCAACCATGCCTAATGACCTGAAACGAGAACAGCATATCTCAGCCATAACTAAAAGAGAAAAACGGCTGTTCTAAGGTAAATAAAACAAAGTAACCAAACATTGTAGCTACAACTACCTCCCTAACATATCCACCTTAGTGCCAATACCAATCTTCATAGACACTGTTTGAAACTGACCAAAATAGCGTTTTTTACACAAATGATCAGAAGCATTTTTATCTCAAATGGAATTGTGTACGATCAGAATTGCCTACTGCAGAAAGCGATTCAATCAGTGAATGTGAACTATTAAAAAACCGATCGGACAAGTTCCTTGAATCCAGCGATTGACATTATTCAGATGTATAATTCGACACAGGTGCATCAGCTTGTAGCCCAGTCAAATAGGTAATTTTAAGATAAATAACTAATAATGTTTTGAAACTTGGCATACATGCTCATTGAGGTGTACTGTTAAACATACTAAAAGTTGCCTTCTCAATCTGTTGCGCTCGAGCCGCTATCTTAGAAAAATGACGCTCTGATTCAGTTTTTCACAACACGCAAACTATTAGCGATATCAGAATTATGCTTGATATAAAAAATAAAACTTGTAAAATTGTTAATAGAAAATGTTATATACATTTATTTCGTATCATCTATTATTATTAAAATACCCCATAATGCCTAGAAAACCGATCGCTCGGCCGTCGCATGCATTGCATGCAGGTCATAACCTGTTTCATAGGCGGGCGATAGTCAGTTGATTAATTACGATAGGTTATTTGTACTAATTTCATATCTATATATATAAAACAAAGTCGGGTTTGTTCGAACCCTTATAACTCGAGAACGGCTGGAACGATTTTCATGGTTATTGATTTGTTGTATTTGTCTCCGTCCCGAATAGCAGAATAACTATTAAAAACATTGGAAAATTAACGAAAAAATAAAATAAAAGAAAAAACATTTCCCCGTTCAAAATATTCATGGGTTTCGTAACTGTCAAACATTTAATGTTCATCCCGTCGATACGGTAAACTCTCCCCTCAAATTAAAGAAAGTCGTTAAATAAATGTTTCGAATCGACAAGATATATCCACAATATTCGGACCACAATTATTACATAGTTTAATTCAATCATGTCCTGCTGACACGCGATTGATATACTTAATTTTTGTACTTTTATATTTCTTTTTGTGTTATTATCTTAATAACGTAGTGAACTTAATATTTATTTTGTATTCATTATATTACTTCCATAAAATCATAAATTAAGTTCAGCTAATCTGTAACTCGACATTCATTGACCGTTAGGCGGTACGAAGTTCGCCGGTCAGCTAGTTTCATATCTATATATATATATATATATATATAGATATGAATAAACTGTTTATCACATTTTTTGTAGAGAATTTTATAAACTTTTTTTAAATATTATGCATAATTCCGATATCTCTTACAGTTAGTGAGATATAAGCGAAAGATGGTAGCTCGAGCACAACAGATTGAAAAGGAGACTTAGTAAGTTTAGCAGTACAACTCAATGAACATCCATGCCAATTTTTAAAACATTATCAGTTATTTCTGTCAAACGTCGAATTTTGTTCCATTTGACTAGTTTTAAGCTGCTTGGTAATTAATAGAATCGAATAAAAATGGTTTATCACATCTTACAACTTATGGAAACACGTTGGAAAAAGAAGTTGTCCATCTATCGCGTTTGCCACACCACACGAGTTTTCGGTAATACCTCTGCTCCTGCCAATTTGGTTCCCAGTATGGTTGCATAAACCATTCTTTTATTGGGCATTCCACAGAATGATGCACTTTATGGTGTATAACAGAAATTCGGTGAGCATATTTATGTTATTTGTAGAGTTGTTTTGAATATTAAACAATCTGTTTTTTTCTCATTTTTTCCTTAGCTGAATCCTTGCCCGGCAGAAGTCGTCCTCGAGTTGCTGAACAACGGCGCCCACTTCGACACGGTAAACTACGACTGCGAGACATTCTCCGACATCCTCAAGCAATCGGGGCAGAACGTGTGCACCATCGTCAACCCGTTGAAATTCATAAGTTTGAAATGTTTAGCCGCGCGCGCAGTCAAACACTACAAATTACCTTACAGAAATCAAATCCCTCGTTCCCTCCACGGAACCGTCATAACGCACTGAAAGATTAGACCGCCGAATGAGGTGCTTTGACAGTCTTCGAGGGTTCCCTATTGATATAACCCAAACCAGACTTCCAACCCGTAGGAGTCAATTAATGACAATCTTCAAATCTCGGTGCCATATTTCCCGTATTTTGACGATTTAATTCTTTTTTTTTACTCCTAATTTTAAATAAAACACCAAGATCTCCTCCGTTTTATCTTAATAGTAATAGACGTTGACAGCTTTTAGATTTTATCGCGAGAACGCTGTGAAGCATTTTATTCTAAATCATTTATTCACCATCCTTTTCCTTACCTTTTCCCCTCCCAACCCCCACAGAATGCACTGTGCGTATTGGAGACTTAACTAACTAAAACTATTGTTGAAAGCATGTCATCGGCCAGAAATATTGTATTTAATGTAATTGTAATATTTTTTTGTAGCGCTGTATGTTTTCCCTGTTAAATAAATAAATAAATAAATAAATAAATATAGACAATACCGCAGTTGTCACACGGAATTACTCCGTCCCTAAGTAATGAATGACAATGTAATTTGTTTTGGTATTTCAACATAATTGAAATGTGATACTGTAGTCCATGAGAGTAAAGAGTCAGAAATTAGTAACTAAGATTTGTCATTTGTTAAGGTCCACTTAACATTGAGAAAAACGCATACTCATGTGTACCTAGCCAAGTAGATCATCATTGGAAAAATGTTTATTTTGAAATATAAAGGCAATCATTAAATGTTGTTTTTTTTCAAGCACTGGGAATGCACTCAATGCACCAAGTTGCGAAAATCACCAAAAGTGGGTTGCGTGCGAATAGGTTAAGGGCAGTTGCGAGAGGAGAACTAGTGAATGCAATCTTCCAGCAAAATCGTCAATCTTGGTATTTGCAAGATTTAAAAATCTAATCTTGTAAGATCTCAGTATTTTACGAGATCTTGCAATTTCAAAATATATATTTTTAAACTTAGTAGTTACGCCGTAAAAGCGAAATAATGAAATAAAATGTTTTTAATCATTTTTTAAAAAAAAATAGGAATTATTTTGGAAGTAACTTCTTAAAAAACACAACACATCTAGAGTTTCATCAGCTAATCGACTTCGGATGCTGCGTGTCAGATATCCAGCGGCAGATAACGGGCTTGGTGGGCAAACTGCGGGTATTGTGCTTTTGTCCCGCCTGATTCAGACATTATAAAAGTCAGATATATAGTCTGTCCGAACACTCCTGGCGGAGTTATAAAACGTAGGAACGGAGTAGCGTAATTTCTTTTCTGATAAGTTTATCAATTCAATGGTGACAGAGAGAGAGAGAGAGAGAGAGAGAGAGTCACGCTCGACCAGAGTCTCACCTGGAACAGCTACCTAGACAAAACAATTAAGCTAAAAGTGCTTTGGGTATAAGCAGAAGACTGGCAGGGAAAAACTGGGGCCTTAACCCCAAGATCTCCCACTGGCTATACACTGCCATTGTGAGGCCGATAATCTCGTACGCCTTGGTGGTATGGTGCAACAAAGCCAACCAGAAAACTGTGATTACCAAACTAAACAACATCTAAAGGACGGCGTGCCTCATGACAACTGGCGCAATGTCCTCCACTCCTGGAGCAGCTCTAGATGCACTGCTGAACTTACCGCCCCTGCACATTCATTTGCAACAGGTGGCGAAAGCCAGCATGTACAGGCTATCTGCCCGAGAGAAGGTAAACTGGATCTCACAAGCACTAAGATCAGTTCTTGACTCAGTCAGTGAAAATCCAACCCTCAACATGGTATCAGACACCATGCTCCCCACTCCTAAATTTTGGAAAACTTTTTACAGTGGAACTGCCGCCCAGAGACGACTGGCTAAAAAGCCAACTGCAATGGGAAGCCAGTAGCCTTAAATGGTATACTGATGGGTCCAAATGGGGACTTGACGTAGGCTGTGGTATATATGGAGAGCGACCAAACTTCGAAAGAAGTGTAAACTTGGGAAAATACGCCTCCATATTCCAAGCGGAGGTTTACGCCATTATTGAATGTGCGGATATCAACCTCCAAAAGGACTACGCCAACCACCGTATTTATATCCACTCGGATAGCAAAGCAGCTCTTATGGCACTGGCCTCGAATACCATTGATTCAAAGCTAGTGCAAAACTGCATATCACTACTGAATTCCCTGGGCGAAAAGAACAGGGTAATTCTAAGATGGGTTCCCGGCCATGCAGGAATCGAGGGAAATGAAAAAGCCGACGAACTTGCTAGGACGGGAGCAAAGGAAACGTTATACGGCCCTGAACCTTGCTGTGGCGTACCAAAAAGCCTTGCAAACCTAATGCTCAAACAAATGTGTTTGGAACAATCCGTCAACCACTGGAACAACACGCCAGGGTTGAATCATTCCAAAGCGCTTATTAAGGCTTACGACCGTAAGATGGCCCGTGAGGCCCTATCGCTAAATACGAACAATCTACGCATACTGGTGAGGGCGCTCACGGGGCATTGTGGCCTGAACAAACACATGTTCAACCTCAAGCTCAGACACAAAAATGTGCAGGTTCTGCCAAGGGGCAGAGGAAATTCCCCAGCACCTCATATGCGAGTGTGGCCCGCTGATGCGTAAAAGATACACCCACTTGGGTGGTCACTACCTCCAACCTGAGGGGGTAAAACAATTGGCGCCAAAAGCCTGCTGCGGCTCTTAAATGACACGAGGCTTAGCGCAGAACTATAGTAGGTGGCGAACACAATAGATCAGCAATGGTCGCAGCGTATGTTGCCCTGAGTGCGGTAGCGGTAGCGAATGAATGCATAAATAAGTGTACAATTTATTTTTATAAAGTACTATCCATTTGCCGTCCATAGACAATAATTTTCAGAGAGCTTGATCCCAACCCTGGTCCCAAAACAGCTTACTAAGCAGCACAAGTGAATCGAGTGACATCTTCTAGAATTTTTGGAATTGCATGAACTTGATGATGATTTTCTTCTATCTATTGTTACTGGAGAAGAAACTTGGGTTGCCCATTATACCCCTGAAATCAGGAGTCAATCCCCCCAATCATCCTCAGCAAAAAAAATCAAAACCACAATTTCAGCCAAAAAAATCATGGCATCCGGTTTTTGGACCACAAACCTTAAGACCATTTACCTTAAGAGTGAAACCATAAATGCTGCAGTATTGTGAGACCTTAAAAAAAGCATTCCCCCGACCTGACACCATCACATTATATCTCTTTACTTCCATGAAGATGTACATGGATGGAAAAAGATTTTCAATCGACCACCAAGTCACAGTATACCCCTGACAGTAGCTTCTCTTAGAACAAAATTGAAATCAAAGCGAATACGTCATGAGTCGTAAGGGCTCGGATATGGCACTAAATGTTCCACTACTCGGCCTACGTAGATATCCGAACGCTCGAAAACTCACCAGCCTTTACCTGCTCGTAATGTTAACCGTTCACGTTCGTCGGGACGTACCCCTCTGCTCACATTCCTCGCACCCTCTTCCCGCATTGCCCTGTAGCTCGAGAGTAAAGATACTGGTTGGTATACTGTGACCAAGTAGTCCAACTAGTGGACGAGAGAGGTGGCAGGGGAGTTCTATGACTAAGGCATCAAAAAATTTATCCCTCGTCACGTTACGTTCTTCGAGAGGGATGGTGACTATGGGGAAAAATAGTTGACATATTATTATTATTATATATTTAACAGGCAAGCAGCTTAAGCTGATGCGCCTGAGTCTGTGCTTGCATTACAATTTCTGTAGAATAAGTCCAGTTTATTTTTAAAGTCATTGACACTATTGGCATTGATCACTTCACTTGGGAGAGCATTCCATTCGTTTACCACTATACTGCTGAGGAAATGTTTCTTGGGATTTAAATGGAATGATTCACGCTGGAGTTTCAGATTATGCAGATGTGTGTTAGTGTTTATGGTGTAGATAGTCTGCAACCCAGGAACGTCATACGATGCAGTCAGGATCTTATATGTCTCGATTAAGTCACCCCGAGCCCTGCGTTGCTCCAGAGTGGTCAAACTGAGAACCGACAATCTGTTCTCGTATGTTAGATGCTTCAAGTTAAAGGGCAATTTGTCGCTCTTCGCTGGACCTTCTCTAGAAGATCAATATCTGCTGTAATCCTTTAATTTTTATCAGAAGATCGATATCTGCTGTAATCCTTTAATCTATATACTGATGTAATCCTTTATTATTTTTTTTTGTAGCCTACAAAAAATGTGTACTATTACTTCCTGGGCATAGCTTGTAATTGTATCCAAGCGCATTTTAGTAGACAATACCTATTTTGACTAAATTAGGTATCCTCCGGTGTTCTCTTAGGCACACAGCTCACTGCGCCTAAACACCGCAACCGCAAAACACCCAATAATTTTATTACAAATACCTAATCCCATTGAAATCAAAGGGGAAAGGGTACCTTTGTTAATGCCGCCTGTGCAAAGGTAGACAACTTTACTAATCAATGAAACAAAATGAATTATTAAAATTATTTCAATAATATTACAGACACATATAAACCAAATCGCTAATTACACTACTCTTAAATTAGTCATCAATCAACGTCTCGTACAAATATAAAAAAAATGACGTTAATTAAAAAAATGCTAAATCTAATTAATGTTACCGAATGGGAAGATACAGTAAATGCACAGGGAGCTTACAAACTATTTTTCATTCTTCAGTAGAAGCGTACGTCTATTGTTCTGCCGTCGATGCGGGTTCTGTCAAATTTCTCTGTAATAAATTGTTAAGGAGAATATCGCCGTGTATTTCCTGCTGAAGAAACTTATGCCAGCGTCTAACGGCGCAGCGCTAGAATATACATCATGTTATACAGTAAAGCTGCTCTAGAAGTTTTGAACAGCATGTTATTTTTTAGAAGTTTGGAAATGCCTAAATACCCTTAACCCTTTAACTGCCAAGCCTGAGTTATCTATGTACCACTATTGAAAACCACGAGTATTCTCGGGCGACTTGGGAGTTTTCATATGAAAGCTGAATTACTTTGGCAGTTATTGACTTGCAGTATTTTGTAGGGTGATGATTGAAATGAAACAAAAAGTTAGTATGTTTGTAATTACGGCAAAAAAATAGAAAGAAATAAACAACTAAATTAGTAAACTAATATATTATCTTAAAATATCGAACTAAAACTGAAAGTTCAATCTAACCTACATAAAAAATCTTGGCAGGCAAAGGGTTAAAGTACTAGGACTAGTCAGTTGAGAGTCAACACAGTTTGTACAATCCCTTGATTACCATCGATTACTTAGGGGTACCGGAAAAAAAATATACATTTTTTTCATTGACCGGTTTCAGGGATCAGTTGCGTTTTGATTACTGCCCTTTGAAGATGTGTTTTGTGTTATTTCGGTTATATTATTTGTCAGGAGTGTATTGTGATTTGTAAAATAAGAATGTTGTGCCCCGATTTACAAAAGATCAATTTTTAGCAGGTGAAGAATTTACTCTTGGCGTTTTATATTTTTTTTAAATAAATTAAAAGTAAAAAAAGATTTTTAAAAACAAGCTTCACTTTTCACCTGGGATTTCTAGTGGTAAACTCCCCGCTCCATCTTCAGATCCTCGTCATAATGTGTAATGGAAAGTACTCATGACAACCAAACAAACGAGCCCAAACTCGTCTATCTTAGCACTTTTCATCAGGGAGTTCCAGTGACAATCTCCCGGATCCATCTTCAAACCCTCGTCATCATAAATAATGGAACTTGTACTCACGACATCAAAACAAACAAGCCCAAACACTATCTTAGTGGTTTCCATCAGAGTTTCAGTGGCAATCTTCAGACCCTCGTCATCATGTGTAATGGAAAGTACTCGAGACAACAAAACGAACGAGCCCAAACTAGACTATCTTAGCACTTTTCATTAGGGAGTTTCAGTGGCTATGTTCCGGCTCCATTTCAGACTTCGTCATCATGTGTAATGGAAAGTACTCATTATAACAAAACATACTAGCCCAAATTTGACTGTCCTACCAGGGAGTTCCAGTCCCTACATCCCGGCTCCATCATCAAATCAGTTCGATGGTACAATAATGGGCTCGATTGCGTTTCTTCGTGAACTAAAATCGGAAATTAGTCCATGTGAACGAGACAGGGCAATATGCTAGAGCAGAATGTGAGATGACCAGTTGTCACTTTTTCGCATTAAAACTGCCCGCCAAGGTTTTTTTTTTTTTTTTTTTGAGATTGTGAGTGAATATTGTGTAAAGAACAGGTCCTAATACCGGTCCTTGTGGCACACCAGCTTTTATCTCATAGAAGTTCGAAGCTGCTTCTCGTTGGACGACTTGGAAGATTCTGTTGGTGAGGTATGATTCGAAGATACTATACAATGTATGAGGAAGCCATTTTTTAATTTTGTATAGAAGTCCCTTGTGCCAGACTTTATCGAATGCCTGTTGAATGTCTAGGAATGCTGCAGAGCAGTATTGCTTTTTTTCTAGCGATTGTCTTATTTCCTTAAGACACTCTGTGTACTTGTTCGATAGTGGAGTGCTCACTTCTGAATCCAAATTGATGGTCTGGTACAATTTTTTGAGCCTCGAGAATTGGTTTCAATCTCGATAAAAGGATTTTTTCACATAATTTTGAAAGTATCGGTAATAGACTGATAGGCCTGTATGATGCAACCTCATTCGGGGATTTTCCTTTTTTGTGGATCATTATTATTTGTGACACCTTCCAAAGACGCGGAAAATGAGATGTTCTAATGACCCCATTGAGAAGGATAGTTAAGAACACGATACCTTTTCTAGGAAGTTCTTTCAATATTTTGGGAGTTATCAGATCAAATCCTGGAGCCTTCTTCATTGTAAGATTTCTTATTTCCTGACATATTTCAGCAGGAGTTACAAGTTTTGAAAGCATGCTCATTTGGAAATCACATTCCAATTCCTCGTCAATCTCTTTTTCACTAGCGTCTACTGGGGCAACATTGGGTTTAACCCCTCAAGCCCCGATTGGCCGATATCGGCCACAACACGATTCAGCGTGACGGCCCCGTTTAAATTTTATTTTAATTTAATTTGTTTTATTTTATTATGTTTTATTATGTTAATATGTTTCATTTTAATTATGGATACAGTGGTTTGGCAGTAATTAATGTTTTGGTGAGACAGTGTTGTAATTCAATTTTTTTACTAATTTTTACAAATTTTTTTTTGAACAGCAACTTTTCAATCGTCTGAGGGGCCGGGGCCTGAAGGGTTAAAGACACCTTCCAGAAATTGTGCAAAAAATTCAGCTTTCTCACTGTCGCTTCGTGCCCAGTGGTTATCCGATATCTTTAAAGGAGGGATTAATTGCTGAGGTCGTTTGAAGTGTTTAGTGGCTTTCCATAGGGAGTAGTCATCTTTTTCAGTTGCCGAGAGAGATTCCAAATGTCGTTTGAAGGTTTCATTTTTGATAAATGAAATCATTTTCTTGAGCTCTTTTGCCGCTCGATTTAAAGCACATTTATCTGTTGGGTGATGGCTTGTTTGCCACACGTGTCGTAGTCGACGTTTCTCGGCTATCTTGTATTTGACTTCTAGTGGATAGTTCCCGCCAAGGTCAAAGCATCTGAATCTTACACCGCACGAAATATGCTAGAATTTATTCGGATAAGTATAAGTTCGACAGGTAGTATTTATCGGCGATCGAACGTTGCTGTCTCGTTCGCTAGTTTTAGTTCACAAAGAAAGGCAATCGGGCCCAATATTGCATTGTTACCGAACTTACATAAGTATGCCAAATTTCAGCTCAATCGGATACCATCAAGTGGTTGAAAAATGGATTGCAAATTTTTAAACGGACAATTTATTTACAAACAATGCAAGTTAATCTTGTAAAAAGTGTTGCCTTGGCGATTTGGAGTCATAAGTGCCAAAGATGGTTCAAGAAATTTCAATCGGGAAATTTTGCCTTGGAAATGGAAGATGCCATACTGCTGAAATCTGAAATCGAAAGCAGCCCAACTTTATCGATTGAAAAAATTGCAATACTCATGGTCTCTCGGACACTCATAGTCGAGTGTTCAAGAGAATCTTTAAAAGATCGGGAAGGTGTGGAGAGATGGCAAATGGATACCGTACGAACTAGGCAAAGAGCATCCAGGTGATCGAATACATTCTTCACTTGGTAAAAATCAATCCATTGTAAATCGGTGCATAAAATTCTAATTTGACAAATCACAATACACTCTTGACAGATAGTCACCGAAATAACACAAAACACATCTTCAAAGGGCAGTAGTCAAAAGGCAACTAATCCCCCTAATAATTATATCTTATATATTTCTTACCAATTTAAACCATCATTTAATAATATACAAAAGTTAATATTAAGAAATATATTTAAAGCATGTACCAATCCAACGACTGTTGAGTAAGCTGCAACATCTGGGCATAAAAGAAAAGCTTTACGAATAGATCGAAGTATTTTCGGCAGAATAGGTAAATGCAAGTGCATGTTGAAGATCACTCGTCAGATGAGAGGAGAGTTGTGAAGGTCAAATAGAGTGACCCTGCAATGGATTAAAGGGCACAGTGACTCACTGGGCAACAACGCAGTAGACGAACTGGTCAAAAGGGGATCAAAGGAAATAGTATATGGACCGGAACCCTTGATGCCCCCCCCATAGACCCAAATAAAAACATGGCTACGCAGGAACACCGACGAAACCCACCTTACAGTATGGAAAAAAAACGCAGGATGCAGGCAAACAAAGAACGCGGTTCCGGAAGCGTCCAAAAACTTGCCCGCAACCTCACCAGATTAAAAAGGGACAAAATCCGTAAAGTCATAGGTACTATGACAGGCCACTGTCCCCTAAACAAACACCTGTTTACCATAGCTGTGACAGACAGCCCTCCATGCAGAGGATGCATGGAGGAAGAAGAAACGCCACAGCATGTGCTCATGGAATGCAGGAGCGTGGCAGAGCAACGGGCAAGAATACTACAATCTCCAGCATCTGTCCCGGAGGCCTGTAGCAACCCAAACAGGCTGCTAACCTTCTGGGACAGCCTGGGTTGGCTGGAGTAACATAAATAGAAACATGAGCAACAACGACCCAATCAAGAGGCCAAGTGCGGGAAAAAGCCCAGACAAACTAACTAACTAACTAACTAAGACCTCTTGGTGATCATAGCACATGATTTAATATGGGAACTGCACATTGCTGGCATAGCTTAAAAGAGCTAACTCTACTGTAACATACTCGCTTGGAAAGCCTCTCGAAATCCATCTCCAGCACCAGCTGTGAAGATTTATAAGACTTATGAAATTGAAGACTATCGTTGTTGTTTGACATTATAAATAGAATAAAAATGCCTTACTATCCTGGACAACGGTTGTGACATTGCCGAAACGTCAGGTGCTACAAACTTCACGTGATAAATTCGTTTTTATCTTATGAATAATTTCTAATCCAGAACCTATTATTTCGGAAAGACCCATCGACTCGCTCGGGGAGTTCCATGCTGTTAAGCAGAAATTCCATTTAGGCTGCGACTATGAGAACCGGCTTACGAGTTTAGATCTGCCAGTGCTACAGGACGGACTAAAAGGAGATATGATCGAAACCTACAAGCCGCCGAGCGATCGTCGGTTATTCGGCCTTGCATGGAATTTTTGGCCTTAGCTTCGACGCTCACATGCGGACTTCACAGTAACTTATCGAGTGACTTTTTATTTAATCCCCTAAAAATCTTTTTTTGTGAACCCTGAGGTGAATAACTGGAATGGACTGTCGGCGGTGAACGGCGATTGCGTAAACGGGTTCAGGTACAGATTCGACAGTTAATGGATATGGACATATCGGCAAATTGCCGTTCATCCCTTAATTAATAATAATAATTTAGTGGAAAAGGATACTTATTGCCCTCTCGGCTTCCCATTCGCGCGTGAATCTCACGATGGCCGTGCTGTTGTCGGTCTTTTCGGCGAATTTGACGTCGCCGCATTCGCTGAACTTCTCGCGCACCACCTGCCACGTCATGGACGGCGGGACGTTGGTCACGATCACCATGTCCGACGCTTTATCCGCGCTCGTCCCGATGAAATCCTCCTTGCGGTTGTAAGAGTTGGCGTTCTGGTTGTTGGAGCGGTTGGAGTCTGCGGAAACAGCGGGTTAAAAACGGGAGAAGGGGACGCCGACATCGCGTTACGAGACGATGGGATGGAATAATGAAAGTTGAGATGTAGACAACGCGCAACGATCGGAATATACGCTCCGATGCATTCGACTCGGCCCTACTTAATTTTCAAACTACTAAAAAATAAACAAAACTAATAAATTTTGCATGCAAGTTACTGTAAGATATGTCCCCGTTTCCGGATACTCAAATTGACTTAACCACTGGGGTGGCAAAAAAGGCCGATCGGCCATTTGCAGCCTTTGACAGATCCACACATAACCGTTCGGGCTGGCCTCCATATATATTATATAAATATATAATATATACGACTAACACAATTAATAACAAGAAAGAATTCATAAAAAACGATATTGATAGTATTTATATTCAAAATTGAATTCCGAAAGGTTAATATTCATAGGACGAGTGGAATCAGAGAAGACACAACGATCCAGACGAGCAGAGGATAATATTAAATAACTCACGCACCTCCAGTTAATGCAGCGTTTCGTCCAAAGTTGAGAGTGGAGTTGTTACCCATACCTACACAAAATAAGTCATTCAATTTTTATGGCAGCATTTTATTATTATTAACACACAATTTCGTTGGCATTTGAGTGTGGAATTAATGGAGAATCGGCAGGGACTTTCTTGAAACTGAAAGTAAGTTTAGCTGCAATTCTGACTCACAAATGAAATGGATGATTTTCTTCTACTTGTTTCTTTTCCCGATCCCTTATTTCATTCATCTTAAAATGTTCGAAATAAAAAGAAAAAAGGACAAAAGTAAGGATACAACGATTCTCGATTTACCGATTATGATTATTTTGAAAAATAATGACATGTATATTCTCTTAATTAGTCTTGTGCGATGTTTCCTGAAATATTCGACAAAGGTTCTCTTTGCCATCTGAATGCTTTTTTTCACAAGCAATCCAGATGTTATCCTAGTAGTTTGGAGGAAACTTAAGAATTTCTTATTACATCAGCATGTTTGGGATTTCGATTTTTTTACAAGATTTATCAGTTTTCTTAGCCTGCTTCCTAAATAAAAGATAATTGTTAAATAATCAGGGCAACAATTGACGATTACGATTAATTGGAAGAACATCATTAATCGTATCTTAATTGTAATCGGCTGCATCTCTACATTTTTCTTTTTTATATCTTTTTAAATATGTTTATATCTCTTTGCGGTCTAAATAGATAGGATATCAGTGAAGTTTTAATATTGTGAAATTGTTACGAAATGAACATTGTTGACTATTTTGCAAATTTGTTTTGTCAATGTCGATGTTTTCGTTGGGACTAAGCGCAGGGAGAAAAATTCCTAGATTAGTCATCAATCTCTATTTTTTTCGGATTGTTTGGATCTAATATCACACATTTACGCTAGCGTCAGAGAAGGAACTCGGCACTGGAGATTAGGGCAGAGAAAAGGCCCGCTAGATTTTTTTGCCAATTTCACTAATTCAGTTTAAAACGTATTCAGGGATGCAATCGACAGATCGGACTACCCGTCGACCGCTTTCGTTCGTTTAGCGAGGTGAACGTGTCAAAATACACGCCCTGCCCAATGTCGCCGGTCGTTATTTTTGACTCGTATAAAATGCCAATATTAACGAAGGCCGTACCGTTACAGAGCGGCGGCGTATCTCGTATATATATTTTCTCTTTTGCCCGCTCGCATACTCCATGGAGTCGGAGAGAACGCATCGACGATATAGTTTACTTTCAATTGCAGAATATAACCGAATGTCGCCAGTCGTAATCGATTCCGTACGTTTCAGAAAACGTTAAATCGACGCCGGGTTGAATTTTCACAGGGGCATCGGACGGAGGGAAAATGAAATAACGACGTATTTCAAAAGAAAAACATTTATTTCTCACGGTGGATAAAAAATTGTCATCGGTTCGACGGCATTTAATAGTTAACGTTGGTGCCGTACCCACCTAGCTGGGAGTTGTCGTTGATGCCCAGGTTGGCGGCCAGGCCCGAGGCGCCCAGGTTGCCGGCCAGGCTGGCGGCGCCCAGGCCGGCCAACTCGCCCACCGACAGCCCCTGCTGCAGCAGCTGGCTCTGCAGCAGCCCCAGCGCCTGCAGGTTGAGCGCCCCCGCGCCCAGCCCGTTGGCCGCCGGCACCGCGCCCAGCAGCCCCTGGTTGAGCGCCGCCGCCGGCGAGCCGTTCTGCGCGTTGAAGCCTTGCGCCGGCGGCTGCATCTGCAATTGCCACCGACCGCAGAATGTAGCCAGTCGGGCGGCGAGAGCCTCCTCGGCGCCGCGGACGGACATTCATAAGAAAGGGAAAACGGCAGGAGAGCTCACCTGGTTGGACTGGTTGGGCAGGTTGCGCGCGATGTCGCGCAGCGGCTCGCCGTTCTGGCCGAGGCCCAGGCCGACGGTCTTCAGGCCCTCGGGCAGCCGCGACTCGGACTTGAGCCCGCCGTCGCGGTCCATGCGCACCGTCATCTTGCGCTCGTACAGGGTGTGCCGGTTGAACATGGAGATGGCCTGCACGGCCTCCACGGGGTGATCGTACTCTATGACGGCCATGCCGCGCGAGTTGCCCTCCTTGTCGGCGCTCAGGTCCACGTGCCGCACCTTGCCCGCCATCTTGAACACCTCCTTCAGCTTCTTCGCGTCCACTTTGTAGTCCAGCTGCGGAACCGAGACGTGAGTGGCCCGCGCGGAGAGCTCGAGATCGAAGGAAAAGGCTACGATTCGTCACCACCCAAAAGGACCTCGAAGTGACTATTTCCCGAGATCTCGAGCGGGAGGCGCATACGATTGAGAGTTAAGAGAGCTAATTTGCTCTCATATTTGATAACGAAGGCTTTTTATTTAATCACCGAAGATCTCCTCCTTCAACTATATGATAACTATGTTCGTCCACTCTTCGAATAATCATACCGGATATAGTATCCCTAATAAAAAAAAATAAAAAAAATATATAAAATACAAACGGAGCTGCCATGGAATTCACCGACCAAAAATCGGGCCCATCATATATAATTATTACACTTCTGAGAGGTGAAGGGTGGATTCCGGACTTACGACCGGCGGTGGTAGGTTTAGGACAGCTGTCTTGCCACATGTGAGCGTTCACCTTACCACCCATTCACTCCCCCTTCGAAGCCATAGAATTTGAGATGCAGAAATCGCGGTTTTAGATATTTTTTCTAGAAAGGAGTTGATTATTTTCCTGGAGAGACCAAGATCTTTAAAAAGGTGAAACAAAGATTTAGCTGGCAGGCCACGAGCGCCTACTTCCACCGCGTGAAGGTGAACAGTGAAGCCGTTCCGGGTGACGGCATTTGCGAAGTCATGGTATTTATTTAATTTGTACTCGTGGTCTTTTGGGATATTTGATTCCCGTGGAACAGTTAACTCTACGATAAGGACCATCTATGTGTCAACATAGATGAATTTAAATTCTATGTGTCAACATATTTAGAATTTTTTCTCAGCAATAAAAAAATAATTAAATAATGAATATAGTGCAAAATCGACAATTAAGTAACCAGACCAGGTTGCCACAAGCCTAGGAAATGTAGATTTTCTGAAAGTGTGGAGCTCGCCAAGACGTGTGGCCGACGTGGCGGGTATCGGGCTAAATACCTCCAATCACAATGAAAAGTACAACTTTACCACGGCCCCTAGTCCCCAGCATCCCCACTAGCCCAAGCCACGGCAGCGGTTACGGTAACGGTGAGGCAGGGGGTGCTAAGAATCTCTGGGTACGATCAGGCTGCCAAACCAAACTGACACTGGCAACGTATAATGTAAGAACTCTGAGAGATGAAGCAAGACTAGAGGAGATACAGAAAGAACTAGCACTTATAAACTACGACATAGTCGGACTGAGCGAAACTAGGCGACAGGGAGAAGGGACCATAAGGCTCCAGTCGGGTGACCTGTTTTACTACAGAGGTGAGGAAAACTCGGCATATGGCGGTGTGGGATTTATAGTAAGCTGCAATCTTGCGAAGCACATAACCGAACTTAGCAGCATTTCATCTCGCGTAGCCTATACTGTCGTACAAATTAACAAAAAGTACTCCCTCAAAATCATCCAGGTGTATGCACCAACCAGCACACATAGTGACAAAGAAGTAGAGACGTTCTACGAAGACATATCCAAAGCGATGAAAAAAGGACGCTCTCATTACGTTATAATTATGGGTGATTTCAACGCTAAGATTGGCACAAGACGAGAGGGGGTAGATACCTGTATAGGGCCTCATGGAATAGGCATTCGGAACCCACGTGGAGAAACGCTACTAAACTATCTCGCAGCAAACAACTTATTTGCGATGAATTCGCACTTCCAGAAAAAGCCCAAAAGAAAGTGGACATGGGTGAGCCCGGGCGGAAATGTGAAAAACGAGATAGATTTCATTATCTCCAACAACAAGCACATTTTCACTGATGTCACAGTGCTCAATCGATTCCAGACAGGCAGCGATCACAGACTTGTCCGAGGAACGATCGTGTTAAACACGAAGCTGGAAAGGGCCAAACTTGTTCGAAAAAAGCTGAGCAAGCTGTATGTTCCAGATGGCATCAACGAAAGGTTTGAGAAATCCCTCGAAGAATCCCTGAAAAGAACAGCGATCGAACATTTCGAAGATGACCTCCAATCGAAATACAACCGTTTTACAAAGATCCTGACGGATACAGCAAAAGAACAGTTCAAGCGAGTAACAAAACCATCATCTGGGTTTCCAGAAAGCGTGGCGAACATGATGAAGGAACGCCGTAAGTTCGCAGCCGATGACTTCAATAGCAATGCACATCGGGAGCTAAACAGAAAAATTCACAAGACTCTCAAGCGTGAAATTCGTAAAAAGAATACACTAAAAATCCAGGAGCTCATAGAGAAAAATCGGGGTCTAAAAGTGTTCCAGCGAAATAACAGAGGAAACGACTTAAACACCCTGAAAGTTAACAGCGGCAACCCGACAAGTAACATCTGTGAGATCAAGAAAATCACAGAGAAATTCTACAGTGATCTATACTCAACCACCACACAACAGCCCACTGCCCTTGATTTAAGCGACAGGCGTGCGCCTATCAAGCGACACTACACGGAAGATATTCCTGAAATTAGTACGTATGAAGTGAAGCAAGCACTGAAGCGCACCAAGAACTTCAAGGCTCCGGGTGAGGACGGCATTACTGTGGAATTGCTAAAAGCTGGAGGCAGAGCTATCGTAAAGGAGCTAAGTCTGCTGTTCAACGAGGTCTTGTTCACTGGTGAAGTACCCAAGGATTGGACTAACAGCATCGTTGTGCTCTTCCATAAGAAAGGCGATAAGACCCTTCTGAAAAATTATCGTCCTATTTCACTTTTAAGTCAGGTGTACAAAGTATTCTCCAAAATCCTGACTACACGCTTGACACAAAGACTGGATGAATATCAACCCAGGGAACAGGCAGGATTTCGGAAGGGTTTTGGAACGATCGACCACATCTTCACAGTTCGGCAGGTTATCCAAAAGTCCGAAGAATACAATAGGCCCCTTTATCTAGCCTTCGTCGATTATGAAAAAGCATTCGACTCCATAGAACACTGGGCAGTCACCGAATCGCTACATCGATGTCATATAGACTACCGGTATATACAGATCCTGAAGAGCTTGTACAAAGCGGCAACAATGACCGTACAGCTGAAAGAACTAACAGACCCTATACCAATCCAAAGAGGAGTCCGACAAGGTGACGTTATATCCCCTAAGCTGTTCACCAACGCTATGGAGGATATATTCAAGACATTGGACTGGAGTGGCAAGGGAATCAACGTTGACGGCGTTTATCTCAATCATCTGCGCTACGCGGATGATATAGTTATAATCGCTGAATGTGCCGAAGACCTACAACTCATGCTGGAGCAACTATATCACGCGTCCCTGCGAACGGGTCTTAAGATGAACATGGACAAGACAAAGGTTATGGCGAAAGCCGATCTCACACCGAATCCCATTTCATTGAATGGACAACCGCTGGAGCAGGTGCAGGAGTACACATACCTAGGACAGGTGATAAAGCTCGGCCGGGACTCGATGATAGCAGAGATAAAGCGAAGAAAACAATTGGGATGGGCAGCCTTCGGGAAGCTGAGCTTCGTGCTGAAGTCCAGAATTCCCCAATCGCTCAAGACAAAGGTGTATAATCAGTGTGTGTTACCTGCTATGACGTATGCTTGTGAGACATGGACACTGACTGCTGGGATGATCTACAAGCTTAAGGTGGTGCAGCGTAACATGGAGCGAGTCATCTTGGCATATCGTTGCGCGATCGAGTCCGAAACGAGCTCATCAGACAGCGCACGAAGGTGGTCGACGTGGGTCAAAGAGTGGCCAAGCTGAAGTGGGCTTGGGCCGGCCATGTGGCCCGACAACACGACGAACGGTGGAGCAAGCGCGTTTTGGAGTGGAGACCCCGGCTAGGCAGAAGAAGTGTGGGCAGACCACCGGCCCGATGGTCAGATGACATCAAGGAGATAGCTGGACCAGTCTGGATGAGGGAAACGGACAACCGATCCGGGTGGAGAGTGATTGGAGAGGCGTATGCCCAACGGTGGGCGAATACGCGCTGAAGAAGAAGAAGAAGAAGGACCATCTTCCGAGATAGAGAGTAAAGAGTTATATCTGGACGCAGGGCTGTGCATCCGAGACTTTCAGGGAATTTATACTGCTTAGAGACCGAATCGACCTCCATAATCCAATCTGAAGCTTTCTCGATTATTGAGAAAGGTTTTGCAGTGACATGTTTTTTGCCTTTAGAGGATACTGTCAAACCCTTGTTGGCACGAGCCACTGAGAGGCTAAGTACCTCACGAATAACAGCAAGGACTTTGTCGTGGAGGTAAGTGTACCGTCCTTGATCCAAGGCCACCTTGCAGCCAGCTAGAATATATCTAGCTGTGCAAGGGGTATTGCTACAAAGGGGACATGAACTATCCTCGGCATAGCTCCAACGAGCGAGGTTAATGGGGTCTGGAAGTGTATGCTGAAAGGCATTTAAATAAAATTTCAGCATCTCTGGCGTCCAGTCATACAACATTACTTTCCAGTGCATTGGAGGAGGAATGCAAAAGTCTCCAACTGTTGTCCAATCATTCTGGCATTGAAGGCCAATAGCGTGAGCCATACTATTGCTGTTGTAATCTCCCCGCAAGAGAGACTTCTTCAAGTCCACATCGCTCATGGTTGTACTGCCATACCCCAGACCAGTGCCATTCTGGCTGATTCCAGTAAGAAACTTTTTGTGGAAGTTAACGGTAGATCATTTGACTCACTGCAGGCCACTTACTACGTGCTTCGATATTGCCGGATCCTTGGAATTGCTTAGAATCGAATTTTTGGTTATTCTTGAGTTGGCGTAGAGCAGAGAGGGCAGTTTTAGAGCTAGCCCAAAATTGTGTTTGGACCTGAAGAGAGTCGAGGGGTCAGCTGGTTTGGCTAAGGACAACCAGGATTTTAAATTAGCTGTCACCAGTGCATCCAGACGAGACAGTTGGATTTTGGTGAAATCGTAAATAAGAAAGGGCCATGACAAATGTGAAGTTAGATAGTTGTCATAGATCCAAGCCTTACGAGGGCCAGAAATTAGCAGTGCATCTATCTTTTCCAGGCAACTACTGAAATGTTCTATAACATGATCGCCAGAGAGGTCTTTTCCCTGGCAGGTGATTTTCCTGCCAAGAAATTTGAAGTGGTTATTTGGGTCTATAAGGGAGATAATAGAGCCCTTATAGACAATTTTGGGTCATAGGACGTAAATTTTGTGCCTATGCGGGCGAGTCCAAGGCAAAAACATTTGGAGGGCTTCACTTTTATGAAGACACTTTTAAGAAGGACATTGATAGCCCGGAAAGATTGCAGTAAAGAGCGAAAAAGGTAGTCACAATGTTGACAAACGAGACATACAAAGATAGACTTGAGGAATTTGGCCCGACGACGGTGGGAAGATCTACAAAATTATAAGGGAATATTAGTGTCCCCTAGCTCAAAACCCTGTACGTAGCAAACGCCAACGAACACCTTCACGGCCATTTGTTATAACAATCGAACAACTGCACCATCTAATCCAAGGGTTCACATGTGTGCCCTGGGGTGTCACATCAAGATATCCCTAACCTATCCCCCACACCCCCCCATGCTAAAAATGTCTGAATATTCATGCCGGTAGCAGATCTTCCCATTGTGTTGTCGCTTCATCAAAATGGCTAGTGACTAGTGATCTCTGTATAGTTGTAAGTCGAGTAAGAAAGCTGTATATACTAATTATTTTTACAATGGGTTGATTTTTGATGAAAATCTAACGATGAAAATACTAATGATCGTGCATCAGCAAGTGGCATTCGTGGTACGAAGCAGAAGTGCCGCAAATACGAAAGCAGCTACTTGGATGTTGTCTTCGCTTCGATAGAAGTAAAATATGAAGACTTGCAATGTGTGATCTAAGGTTATATCATACGAGAGCATAAATTGAAATATGTTGAGAAAATGTGTCGCCAAACCGTGTGAATATTTTAGCACAAAAATTTAATATTTGCAACAATGAAAACATGTTTTCACCAAGCAAGCATCAGTGTCAAACAATGCTTCGATGACTTCATTCGAGGTAGCATATAAAGTAGCTAAGTTCAAAAATCCCCAAAATAGGAACTTATTATACCGGCTGCTGTGGACATGGCTAATATAATGGACATTCAGAAAATGAAAGGAAACTTCTATTGAAAATTCTGCTGTCGAACAACACCATCAATCGAATCCAGCATATGGTTCAAGATCTCAATGATCGATTGATAGAAAAAATTAATTTGGATTTCAAACCAGATGAGGTCCCAGACAGCAATAAGGATGCACATCTCACTGCTATGGATAGATATTATATGACACACATTATAGACTAGGGTGCCATGACAAAATGCTTATTCTTTAAAGGGTGCCACGATTTAGATAAGTTTGTGAACCCCCAGATAAAAAAAAAACACTTTTTGAGTAACCGCATCGTGAGAAAGAAGTGATAAATGCAAATTCTGTGAACAAAAATTAGGTGATATCTTCATATCAAGCAATCGATCGATCGCCAAAAATCATTCACCGAAACAATTCTATAAAAATTGCACATTTGCATTCTACACTTACGATCGTAGAATGTAATGAGCTATCCTCTTAACTTAACATATTTTTTGGAAAAGTGTGAAACTGGCCAAAGTAAAATTCTCGTGCTCTCTTGTGGCCACATTTGCAACTAGTTTCTCCGGGGTTTAAATTTCTAAACAGAATATTTTCGAGATAGAGGAGTATTCTAGGGCTTTTAAGTTTAAGTAAAAATTACATTTCTCCATTGCAACCTCGACTACCTACATTATTAATGATTTTACTCACGTTTGCAACGAATACGCAGTTTAGCAGTGGCGGCTGCACCCCGATTGAATCCAAAAATTGAGAACTCAAACCGTAAGTATTGTACATATCAGTATTGTTGGGCTGATTGCCGCCTTGACGCATAATATTAATGTTATCTCCTCTGCGACCTCCACCTCCACCTCCTCCTCCACCTCCACCTCCTCCTCTGGAAACAAGAAAATAAAGAAATTATGTACAATTTGTTATGTTAACATTAATAAGTTTATTATATTTTATCATGTTAACATTAATAACATTTATTAGGTTAACATAAAATAAATAAATAAAAATAAAATAAAATAAAATAAAAATAAAATAAAACATTAACAGTACTCGCGCTCCCAAAAACCTGCCGTGTTAATAGTATTCATTAACCCCTCGGGCCTCAGAGGGACCGATCGGACTTAAACGTAAAAGCACAGTTGCACCTCGTTGGGACCGATCGGACTCTAAAGATAGTATTCTAAAGTTATAATATGCAAGAATTCTAAAGTACAACAACGGTTTGTGAGAAATTAATATTTTGGTCGGCCGCCATAATAAATCTAAAATTTCCATAATTATACATAGTCTTTCAAAGACATGAACTCGCGAAATCTCGCGGCTCGAGGGGTTAAGGGTCATCGACATCATCAGCCGGTAGACGTCCACTGTTGGACATAGACCTCCCCCATAGAATGCCATGACGAGCGGTCTTGAGCCGCCTTCATCCACCTCCTGCGACCTTGGCTATGTCATCGGTCCATCTTGTAGGGGGCCGTCCCATACGGTGTCTGCCAGTTCGTGGTCGCCATTCGAGAACCTTTTTCCCCAACAGCTGTCGGCTCTGCGAGCTATATAGCCTGCCCATTGCCATTTCAAATTGGCAATTTTACGAGCTATATCAGTGACCTTGGTTCTTCTGCGGATTTCCTCATTTCGAATCCTACCACGCAGTGAAACTCCAAGCATTGCTCTCTCCATGGCTCGTTGCTCGTTGCATGAGGCCAATAGTCTCAGTGCCATATGTCATCACTGGCAACACGCACTGATTATATACATTTGTCTTGAGGCTCTGCGGTATTCGTGATGAGAAGATATGGCGTAGTTTCCTGAACGCTACATATCCGACTTGGATTCGCCGGCAGATCTCCTTGTCGAAGTTTCATTCATTCAATTCATTAAGGGACTATTTATTTGCAATTGCTCACCTGCTGTCTCTATCACTATCACGCATGCGATCCTTTTTCATGACCTCCTTTATGAGCACACCAAATTTGTCGCGTTCGTTACCTAAAATATCAACAAAATCATGTACAATGCAACCAAAAATTTACAATTTAGCACATCGAGAATGCAGCCGAAATTACCATCAGAAAGACAAACAAGACAATTGAAAGAAATTCAACGATTCTGATGTGGCAGCTCTAATGACCGTCCTACTATTTTATGGCGTCGTATCAATAGTCGAGAATCAGTCGAAAAAAAAAAAGGAAAATTATCGCCGAGGACTGGACAATGCAATACTTGTCTATAGATACGAGCATAAAAGAGGACCGTTATGAAGGAGTCAACCTTTGGAAAAACACTACTGTACAACTAAAATTGCTAGGCTTTGAAAAAGAGAGAGAGAGAGAGAGCTTAGTTCAAATGCTGAATTTTCAAACGGATAATATTGATGGATGAAAGACTTGAAAGATTTAATGATTGCACGATATAACTCTGCATTATAGCTTTGTTTTACTTTTGTTTGGGCATGATGGCTATGTTTCTTTTTACATTTTGATTACAACTCAGGCTATGTCATAACTGGGCTGTTGCGCACTGTCAAAAATCATTATAATCTTTTTACATTTTGATTATTACTCAGGCTATGTCATAACTGGGCTGTTGCGCACTGTCAAAAATCATTATAAACAAGACAGTGACAAACATGCCCAATAAACAAGACCTACATGTATATACAAGAACGATAAGTTGTCGACGACGGACATCCAGCATGTAGGCACTAAGCTGAGACAGTCTTTAAGAGCATGTAGAGGTTTATGATGATTTGAAATATGATTTAGACGAGGAATAGTCTCTATTCAATACTCTCCTCCGAATGTTAGTTGATCTGATCTCCAAAGATGTTTTACGGTAGTAAAAGTCTATTTCATAACTATGATTTCATTGAAGGTTTTTGTTTGACAGAGTGAAATACAAAGCTGGTGTGTACATGCATCTAACTAGAGTACAATGCTATCGTGGCACAACCGATGCGCTGAAATATAATTTTGCAAATGGTGGGCTGTGCCCGCTGCGCTTATAGTTTTGGTGTAAACGAGCATGTATAGTATCATGGGATGTAGTACTTTATCGATTGCATTACGTTCTTGTATATTATCATTATCATGCATGCTATGAGCACATATCCCAAATTTAGACAACTTTTACATCGTTGATTTTGAATAAATGAATTTTTTAATCGCTTCACTGCCCAAACCACAGATAGACCACATTAAGCAGAAAGCACCCAACCCGCAAAGTACTACTGATGTCATTACATTACTAACTAGTGACTATATGGTATCTGTGACCCAGTTTTAGTATATAAAATTATCTCTGTTCTGAAAGATTGACTTGTCTTCGTGTGTGTTAAGGTTGAAGTTGGTGTGGATTTAATCAGCCGATTTCCTTGCCTGGAGACGCAAAAGACCCTGGGAACTTTAGAATGGATTCATGATCTATTATAATTATATTCCTTACTCATATAATCATTATACAGTTAGAGCCCCGATTATCCGCGGTGCTTTACTGTTATTGAGGGATTAATACGTAAAGCAAGAGTTTATGCAATACTGTACATACGTATTTAGTCTTTTTTCGGGTTATCAGCGATTTTTGCCATACGCAGTGTGCTTGCCACTGCTTGCCACGTTCTACTGTGATATGTATGTCATATTCCTTAAATATAATGATTACTTTAATAAAATGAATTACTTCTATTTTCCGGATTAGAATACTCCTTTCGCTGCAAATTTAACAAGTTTGTTAATAAATAAAATGTAAACTCTAGCTAATAAAGAAATATAATCAATGTTCATATATTTTAATTCATATCTTCGATTCAACGAAGTCTTCTCCATTTCAGAAAAAAACTAAAACAGATATGAAAAACCAACATTTTCAAAACTCAAACCAAACCTTCCCGATTACAATGCAAAATGCAAGAACTCAACCCCCCCTCCCACTCAGAGGATTTCTGGACTTGCCACTGTTTTGACTTTATAGATTAGATACAGAGCTGCCAATTAATTATTCACCGACCGGAATCGGCCCGATCATATTACTATTACTATACTTCTGGAGCGGTGAACTCCGAACTAACGACCGGCTGTTGTAGGTTTAGGACAGCTGTTTTGCCACATGCGAGCATTCACCTTACCACCCATTCACTCCCCACTTCGAAGCCCTTGGACTTGACATGTGGAAATTGAAGTTTTTGATATTTTTCTAGGAAGTTGATTATTTTCCTGGAGAGACCAAGGTCTTTAGAGATGTAACAGATTTGGCTGGCAGGCCACGAGCGCTAACTTCCACCGCGTGAAGCTGAACAGTGAAGCCGTTCTGGATGACGGCATTTGCGAGATTACGGTATTTATTTAATTTGTACTCGTGGTCTTTTGGGACATTTGATTCCCATGGAACAGTTAATTCTACAATCTTCAGAGATAGGGAATAAAGAGTTATATCTAGACGGTTATATATCAACTTTCTTTTGTCGGATGACTTGTTTACAACGACCGGCAGCTAGGAGACATAGGGTAATGTTTTCATCCATCATTTATCCATGGAAAGACATCATTAGCAATATTAGGAGCGAATAAAAATAGTAAAAAAATTGGTTGTGGAATGCACCCAGAGCCGCTTGCAGACAACACGACAGAGGATCAGATTCCACGACTTGATAAGGACTAACAATACCAAAGCAGACGCTAACCAAAGTCCTCTTTCAAGACAAGCTTCCTTCCATTAATCGGGTATCTGTGCATGACCTCTAAAGCTTTCTTCACGCATTCGGAATTGTTAAACTCGACAATGCCACACCCGCGCGACTTATTGTTCTCATCGTGGAATAGTTCGACATAGGTCACCTCGCCTACCTGCGAACAATTAGGATACAAAAAGCGTCGTAAGTACAAAAATAATAAGCAAAAGACGAGCGGATGAGAGCGAGGGCCGCAGGCGTGCGGGCGCTCTACATTTCAACTCGGCGGGATCGTCTTCATGGCTACAATGGAAAACCGAATATGTAGATAGTGCGAAGAAAAGTTCTGCAATGACTTCAATTTTGAATTCAGCCAGTGAAGACAACCAATAATGCTGGCAATGTAATGTCATCTGTGTGAATTACTGATCACCCCTATTTCGTAACAATGTATCATTTCGATATTCAAGAGCGACTCCGGAAGCACAGTATACCGAGTTAGAATAGCAAGCGCACTCTCGAGTGGCAGGGCGATGCTCGGATAGGGTGCGAGGGAAATGAGCAGAGGGGTACGCCTGTAGTTGGCGTTAAGCGCGGATGGGGCTCTCAAATTTGTGGAACGTCTGAATATCTGCATCGGTGGACTAGCAGCCGTATGCGGGCCCTCAGGTATTTGACGTCACTTGCTTCGATTTCAATTTTGTTCTAAGAGAAGTTACTGTCTGTATACTATGCCGTAAGTGTGGTTTCCTCTTCGGAATTCGGGTTTTCCGGGGTCGTGCCCCTTCCAGAACATAATCACTGGTTAAACAGAAGAGAAACGACGGTTTAGGCTTTCGCAAGTCCTCCAGGACTATGCCAGCTTGAGAAGTTGATCCGATTCCTTTTTGGATAAGATTTTTTGAGACCATTTCAATTCTTCGGGGCTGGAGCGTCTTTGTGTAAAAAGTTTCACCGATGAACCTGAGACATAAAACCAAAATAGACAAAACAATCATACCAAAACCGTGCACCGACTTAGTGTAAAGGTAAATGCAAATCTTACCGATTCTGGAGTCAGCCGCGACGCAAGCGTCGGGCCGTACCAAGGAAGAATGCGACTCTGGTTGACAAAGGAGAAACGAACAAAACCTCCGACATTATCTGAACATTAAAAAGTGCAATTTAAATGAAAACAGTCTCGAGAAGAATCAAGTAATACAAACAGCGACAATGTTGATGTGCCGAGCGAAAATAAAAAATCAATGTGTCACCCCAAGATTTCCCGGCAAGTAGCCAAGGACTGATTTCATCCGAATATTAATTTAATTAAAACATCTATGACCCACCTCCCAAGATTTCCCGGCAAGTAGCCAAGGACTGATTTCATCCGAATATTAATTTAATTAAAACATCTATGACCCACCTACGACCCTCTCTCGGCCGACCGATAAACCTGGTTGGGTTCCGTTCCATCTGTTGAATCATTAGCCGAAAAACAAACCGTGCACTCGGGGCGTTAACATATTATAATTCAAATGTATGGCAGAATCTAAATATTACTAAAAATACTTTTTATACGAGATACTCCAAACTAAATTTCACAATGTGATTTTCGCCCAACAGGGCATTTATCACCAAATTTCAAGTCCAATATGTCAGTGCTTTCACAATACTGTCCCTCATGGTCGGCTGGGAAAGTAAAATGGCATCTGTAATAGTTTAGCTTTATTAAAATTATAAAAAAAGAAAAAGAAAATAATTATCTTTTATATTCCAAATCAGAAGCTAAAGATTTTTGTAATCCCAGAATGCCATCTTTATGATAAGCCAAGGGAATGTTTACTTTGATTTGACAGATTCGTGCGTTGTACTTTCTTAGAAATTTAATTGCCGACATTAACCTAGATACTGCGACTGGACTTTTAAAAGGCCCAAAAATTTATTAAATTCTACCTGCATTTTTCATATTATTTTAATAAATTGACACAGATATTTACTTTGTCACTTAGTACTTGTCAACGTTTTATTTGATGCAGTTACATTTACGTTTTATTTGATGCAGTTACATTTACGTTTTATTTGATGCAGTTACATTTACGTTTTATTTGATGCAGTTACATTGACACATTTTTTTTTCTTGTTTTAGTGTTTTTGAAGAGTTTGGAGTTTATTTTTTAGGATGGCCTCACAAAGGTAAGCATTTATGATATTTATATGGCAAATTTGAAGATATTTGACTTTGATATTTAATTTTATATATGTTACCAAAAATAAAACCTTTTTGCCTTATTTCGAATCAATAACTAAACATTCTTTTATTAAGTTTGAAATTGATGAACTTTTAAATGTGCCATCGTATATCATATTTTATCATTATTTTATTAGTACTCGACCAATAGAAATTACTGGTGAGTTGGAGCAATGTGATGAATAAACTCTTTTGCTGTATGATATTACCATTTTTCCACCTGAGAATACCAAAGCGGATGTTAATGATGAAGAATTTGTAACATTGCAAAATCTTCCAGGTAAATAAATATTTATTATTTCTTTGAGGTGCCAACAAACTTACGTTATTTAGTTTATATAATTGTTATATAGTTTATATAATTGTTATATAGTTTTTTTTTTCATTTTTATTTTTACACACATGTTCTTTTGTTTAAGGCTCTCAACTAAGAGGTCCTGCTGAGGTAACGTTTCATGAGAGCTCGGACGAGAAAAATGATTAGCCTTTGTGATGCTTGCGTAAAAGAAGATGTAGGGGAGCGGAGGGTATGTACGTACACCTAAGCTTAAGTTCAAATATATGTCACAACTTTATAGTGAACGAATTCAATGTGATACATTTCTACAGCCAGTTTAATTGACATTAAAATGGTGGCTTCAAAAAAAACAAAAACTTTGAAATAATAGGTTTAATTACGAATTAAAAAAAAGTGGAAAGTACGGTATTACCCGAAGTGTTCGGGCAATACCGTACAGCAGTTGGCAAATTACGTACACTAATTTATGGTTTACAGAAACTACAGATGTAATTATCTGGGACATCTTTGTCGCTGCAAAGAGCATGCACCCATCGTGCACAGGCTATGCAACGATACCAAAGTTCATTATCCTTGCCAAATTCTCCACAAATAGCGCATAACTCATTAGTTACGCCCAGATGTCCTTCATCGTAGTACTCTCCATCAGTATCGTCGTCGTCATGAAGAACCACTGCTGTAGTATGGTCATCGGAATCGGATGTAGAAGAGTTAAAAATCTTCCTTATATGAGATTTAGGTTTATTTGGGCTTTTGATTGCGTGTTTCTGCATGGTTTTTATTATTACGTCCTTTGTGTCATTTTTATGGTTTTTTTTATGGTATTTTTTGTGTCTTTTGGTTTCTTTGTGCCTTTTTTTAGCTTGGTATTCTCTTGTTTCATGTTTTTCAGTGTTTTTCTCAAAGCTGCGGCCTCTAACATATACTTCATGGGCGTAGATGTTAAAATTTCTGAATGTTGCTTGTTGGATTTTTTTCCTGTTCCCTTTCCTTTGAAAGTTTTTTTTTCTGTAACCCGTGCTGATGGAGATGGCATTTCAGGCATACATCTTGACTGTGCAGGTGTTAAAATGACAAACTCTTTTTTTATTATGTATAGTTAGTTAACAACATGGAATCAGGCAACATTCAAAGTTATCCAAACATCTTGCGGCTAATACCGTACAAAAATGTACGGCTTTACCCGAAACCCGGAATCCAACATATTTTCGGATATATTGTCTTAAAAAGTGGAACTTTGAATGCTAAGGCATAATAAGTCTAATGTTAAGATACCAAAGAGGGCGTAAATCACGATTATTTTACAAAGTAACTATGATTGATGTACTTACAGCTTAAAAATCACTCGTTGATTTCTCTAAACAGATGCCGCGAAACGTCAAACGCGCTCTCTCGGAGACGATCGGCGGCCGACTGGTACGTGTTTCTATCCGCGGCACTAGGAAAGGTGATGTGTAATGCTAGACAAGGATAGATATCGGTTTCTGTTGTGGGTTTCGATAAAATCGAGTGTACGCAATTAGCCGCTGTACGGGAATACCCTCTGCTCCCCTACGACTGACATGATCGCCGATGGTAGCGTTGCTGGACCTTTTACATCTATTTCTCCTACACCAGGCATGTCAACCGTTTCTAGGTTTGTTCAGCCGACAATTCCAAGAAACTAAACGTCAGAGATTGAGAAATCGTCATACTCCAAACGACTACAACCAATGGAAATGACGGGGACGGTCCAAAAAACTTACAACCACCTTTATATTATTTCAACTGTATGTTCTGTTCAATGATAGTGTAATTAAGCTACTGGTACGATATACGAATTTGTATGCAGGACAGAGGAATAAACCGGCCAATGTAACCGTCTCTGAAATAAAATGTTTCTTGGGCATTCTTGTGTTCAGTGGGTATGTCGTTCTACCTCGTAGATTTATCTTCGAACGCTGATAGCTTTGTGCACAACGCTATGGCTAGAGATCGCTTTACTTTTATTATGTCCAATATTCACTGCTGTGATAATACAATGCTTAGTAGCTCCTCTGTTAAATTTGCCAAATTGAGACGTCTGTTGGATGAACCGAATTTTAAAAAATGCAGAAATGTCACCGTTAAAAGAACATTATAGCATATACGAGGCTATGGTGTCGTATTATGGTGGACACAGTTGCAGTTGTCCAATATAGTGCACCCCAACTCAGATGCAAAGTTTGCAAAATAAAAAGCTTCTTTATTTGCCAAAAGTGTAAACTTCATTTACACCTCAAGAACTGTTTTTTCTAGAATACCACAGTCAAACATATTAAAAATGTATTTGCAAATGTCTGTCTTTCTTTAATTATGTCATAACTATGTAATTTTGTGTGTTTTTACTAGCTAAACCAGATTCAATAGTTCATTAATAGACCACCATAATATACGTAGTGGAGCCCCATATTACAACGGGCCTTTTATTTTTCCTAGTTATTACGAGTCATTTGAAGAAACATATCCGAAAATCCCGATGATCGGAGATGAAAAATGGTTTCAGTAACAACTGGGTTAAGGCTAACCAAGCACACAGCCACACACAGAAGTGCACTACGGAAAAAAATTGGTCCGGATTTAAATTCTGTTGATTGCTACAGATTGGCTGCGGTGCGTCACCGTATGGATTTTACCATACTTTAGAGTTAGATAGAACCCCATGCACTGTGGAAATTATCATGCAGATCGCCAGCAGAGATTTGCATAGACAACAATAGACTAATAAGTTCGAACATTCCACCGTAGTGCAGGACTTTAAGAATGCGTTTTTTTTTGTTTGCTGTAAAAAATGTACTGGAATGCACCGTAGTACCCGCCTGGCCTTAGAGAAGAGTCTCTGGGCTTCTACTATTTTTACTTAAAATTTCGTTTATACAGAAAATATGCATTCTAAAATTCTGAAAAATAATGAGCACACTAATGAAAAGTGGCTTCATGATCAGTGATAGTCATGCGATAGAAAAGCGTGAAAATTTACATATATTGGATATTAAAACACGTGTAGAACACTGTTAATTTTCTTATATTTTCTTCGATTTCCATATATAAATATATTGCTTTTTAAATGATTTGGAACCTTTCCGAGTTGTATGTACTCAGGGGATAGTTGCTGGGACCCGATGAGGTTTCTGCCATATTTACTTGAAAGTTAGAGGTTTATTTTTTTATTTTTGTGTTGAAAATTAATAATAATTACATATCTATATCGATACATCTGACGATAATTATGAAACGAAATACAACACTGTATTCATTGCACTCTGAGCGAGAAGAATAATGGTGGTGCCATCATATAGCTGTTTTGTATGAGGGATGGATGTCAAAGAATACTTTTTAAAAGTATAAATATAAACGATAATGCAAATATTTAATAAACCATGGTGAAATGGTCTAATCATAGCAACAAATAAGGTGCAGTGACATATTGGCTGCATGCCAAATGAAAAAACTCAGCCCAAATTACCATAACATAACCTAACAACCGATCTGGCAGAACAGTTGCAAATAGGGTTAGCTAAAAGAATCGCTGCGTCGAAACAGACGGTAACTGGAGTCAAAGGAGAAACCCCAGCCCAAACGTGCATTTAGACTATTGGGCATCTAAAATACACCATTTTGAAGTGAGTAAAGTCGTTTTTGCCGACGAAAGACACTCCGCGATTCAGGCGCAATATCAACTTTCAGTACGTTACCATCTCGGGCCGCGGGCCCCTACGTTCTTTCTCAGTCCGATTCAGCGCCCACATCCCAGCTCCAAGACGTATGTAGTTGCTTGTCGGCATTTTCAGCATAATAAAGCAGTGAATTCGAAAAAAGAATGTCCACTTACGTGTTCCCTGAAAAGATCCTTTAGATCCATCCACTGCACCTCGTAAGGGATATTGGAAACGAAAAGCCTGAGGTCGCCTTTGCTGCTGCGGTTTTTGGATCGGTCCCGGCCATCACCTGAGTCCTGAAACCTTGAAGGTCTATCGCCACGCCGGCTGCGGTCTCTGTCCTGCTGCTGCGGCTGCTGCTGATCCTTCAAATCCATTTTACGCAGATCCGAAATACCCAATAGAAACAGAAATTATTATATGTACAAAAGCGCAAAACGCCGACACGCGAGATGAGACAAAACAAGATGGCGACGGCGCGGCGGCGTCTTCTTTGCGATCGATTATTTTTTCCATTGTCTATGGCTAATTGTACGACATTCCTAACCTTGTACGATTATAATCACATTTCCAATTGGGCAAGAATTTTGGTATATGAAATTATGCGCAATAAATTGTATAGTATGTTATGCTAGCAGTACACTCTCGCCGAGTGTTGTCGCCGAGACATTTACCGAGGCGCCGAGAGCCGAGGCGGGCAAAGTTCACTCTCGCCCAACGTCCAATGTCTCGCCCAATGTCCCTCGAGGCGATACATTTGCCGAGAGGGCAGGTAACCAAGTGGTGCAAAGTACACTCTCGCCTCTCGGCTTGTCATTAATCTCGTCCGAGAGAGCGATTCATCAAGAAGTGGTTTATATTTTTGCTGAACTACTAGCACTTGCAGTAATGGAAGTGCTAGTAGTTCTTACTTAAGATTAAAATCGTTTGAACTGTTCATTTCAATATTAATATATTAATTGAGAGTAAAAGAGAAAAAAACCTTTTCACAACACAACACAACACAAGAGAAAAAATATACTACGTAGACACGAGGCTGGCGAGAGTGAACTGGGGGTCTTTATGGCTCTCGGTCTCGCCCCGCGTCCTTTTTGACTCGTTTAAAAAACCGACATTCAAGCGAGCGCCACGAGGCGAGGCGAGACTTGCCGAGGGAGGAACGGGGGACCGAGACATGCCCAGTATATTCTCGCATCAGTTAGGCGAGGCGAGGCAGCCGAGGGCGCACGAAACAGGCCAACGCGAGGCGAGAGTACACACTCGATCTCGCATGTCTCGGCGAGAAGATACTGGAGGCATTAGCTTCAACTCACAAAGTGTTGGTATTATTGCAGTTTAATAACCTGTTCTACATTTTTAATTTTTTAACGTCACCAGACTGATTCCGCTGACCACTCTGATTCCGAATCTATAATAATTTTTATTCGGTCTCAATAAATAGACATTCAAAGAAGCGTCAAACTCAAACATTTCGGTAGGAGAAGTCAGTTTATTTGTCAATTAATACATACGCACCTATTTGGCGGTAGGTAAGATTTGTTTTTTTTAAACAATCTTAAAAACTGAGTTTGAAAAAACTTTTTTTTGTATGTAAATTTGTTTGCTTGTATCTCGAAATTTTACGTGTCCGAGGCTTTTTTCTTTCTCATTTAGCATTACAATGGTTGAATCAAATGATAAAATTAGCGGTTTGGCACATTTGTAGTCTTATTCAAAGAAGCTTACCCCAGTGGGCCAATGTTCGTAAAAACGAAGACAGGATCGCCATAAGTCTAGTGAATGTCTGTGTAACTTTGTGCGCTCAGAGATAGTGTCTAGATTAATAGCAAAAGTGAGCGGTTTGGCATATTTGCAAGATTATTTATGTGCATTACTAACTGTAGTGGGCCTATATTTGTAAAAACTCAATTCAGAGACGACTATATGCTGTTACTGACTAAATTCATCACGGGTAAATATCGATAGACCAAAAAAATCGATTTGACCCAAAGTCTCTTCAAATTCATCCATTAGAAATCAAATTAGAGAGAGGGGGGGGGGGGATTAAAATGTATCTGTGAATAGAGGCCAAAATGCGCAAGAAAACCCCAAAATGGGAAGATTCAGAGTTATACTGATTTCGGAAACTTTATTATTGTCGCTAAATAGCATGTTTACTTAATTTGTACGTAGCATCATCACGCTGCGCACAATAAACGCACTGGATTTAGATGGAAGCGACTGCAGCGACCTTAGCCCCAGTGGGCTCGGCCATGGTACCTAAGTAAAGAAAAAGAAATTGTAATGCTGTATTTCCTATAACATCCGGTCTGCGCCGTGCTGCTTTATCAATAAAAATATAAAACAACTACTACTTACGTATGAGAAGTATAGCGATCTTAAGCGCAACAACATCCACTCAGTATATCATGTGGCGCCTTATTAATTTCGATATTTTTTGAGATAATAAAATATTAAAATTTATTTTATTACAAACTAAAGAGACAACATCGGTCTGTAATAGAGCGAAAGCGCTTGAATAATATTTCCTTAAACAAAATCCTAACATTTCTAGTAATAATATTATAGCTTTGGTATGCACATTTATAATGTACGGATGGTGAAAAATAGCTTACAAACAGGTTATAAATGTGTGATAATTATGCGTTTGGAAAAGCTAACAACAAATTATAATATTGTGCCGATATGGGATTAGAAAAATGTACGATAATATGCTATTGACGGGATGACTGACCTTATTTGGAAAGGGTACGGCATAGATAATAGAAATATTCATTTTCAAATAATTATTTTGCTTGATTACATGGAATTCGAGTTACGTCGGATGGATTATTGCACGTTTTGTTTGTTTTTGCGTTTATTAACGAAATAGAACATTTTATATAAGTTTTGTGCGGTGCTGAGATTGAAATAATGTCGAGAAACGTGAAATTCGGTAGCGGGAATGCTAATTTCAGCGAGGCTCTTAACCCCAAGACACCGCTAAGCGCAAGATGGGCTCAGATGAGCAAACAGGCACAGATAATCGAACAGAAGAAATTGGAAATTCAGGCCAAGCTGGACGGTCAAAAGCGGGCGCAATTAATAGCAAAAGCGCAAAAGTTTGTACTTTTTTATGTATTGTCCGCGCTCCATAGGTCCCTTACTTAAGTTGCTCCGGTTTCTTTGAAAATTTCAAACGATTTGCCTGCTTTTTCGTTATTAAGTGTTAGCGACAATTGCGAATCCATCCTTGCAGATAGCATGTCGTGCGTTATACTAGTCAACTGCAATTTTGCAGGTTTTGTAAAAGATTGTGATTGGTATTATTGGTCCCTTCATATCTACCTTTTTATATCTACAAAGTGTATCCGTCTTCTATGATTTGGTTTCAGTCATCTATGGTTTGAGTAGCGTTAAGGCTATGTTCAATCAGGTTCCCGCATCAACTGTGGTCCGCGCATCTGCAACCGCTGAAATGGAGACGGTACGCGCATAATTACAAGAAAAACGAGTGCTCCCAGTTTTCATTTGAACGTTGAACGAACACGTCGTCTCCAGAATTAGTAACTAGTGCGGCCATACATTTTAATTTATTAGATTGCTACCAGTTTTACACTGTTGATTGTACCTTCGGCTATATTCACTACGCTGATTCCGAAACTGCAATAATTTTTATTCGGCCCTAATAAATAAGAGAGATAGGGATATAAAGAAGTGTTTAACACCTACATTTCGGTAGGTTAAGTTAGTTTTTATAAACATTCATAAATTGCATAAACATTTCATAAACATTTATAATTTATAAACACCTATATGGCGGTAGGTTAGTTTTTTTAAAACTATTATATAAGCTAATTTAAATAAAACAAAATAATTAAAGAAACGCTATTTTCTATTAGATTTAGCATTAAAATGATCGAATTTAGTACTGTTTTTTTTTAAATAGGCGAGGTAGCAATACTTAATAAATTCCATTAAATATATTCTGCATAACTATAAAAGGCCACCTTTGGGAATCTGATCTATATAAGAAGATACGTAAGAATACATCCTTATTGGATCTCAAATCTTAAGTAATCGCAGTTACTGAGGACCGAGCGCGATACACGACACGTATCTACTAATGGTCTTACTTTGCTCGAGTCCACGAAGTCACTGCGCTGCGCAGTGTACGCACAATTTACTCGCCACTGAGCATTGCACGCTCCGAGAGCGCAAACAGATCCACTAATGTAGCAGCTGCAGACGCGGGGAGCAGAATTGATTCGCGAATCTGATGGATACCCACCTTTAGAAAAGCGAGTAAAGGGTCAAACTTATCGCCTGATTAATATTTCTTGATTTCCTTGCATCTACCTTAATGCTTTCTTTTTACATGACTGCCCGACAAATGAGTATAATTTTATTATAATAAAAATATATAATAAAACATACATAGGGTTCATCTATGTATGTTTTCCGTTTCTGTTTTTCCACCATAAGTTCTAAACACTTGAATCGATTTAGAAGTCTGTGGTATTATTAGAATCGTTATTTCACCCTGAGTGTTATAGGGTACTTTAACTGAAGTAATATCAAGTAAAGTAGTTGTCTAAATGTCCAAATTTCATTAAAGTAACATAAATATATCGTCTTTAGTTTCAAATGAAAGGTCTGATTGATTGAGTATACTCTGGAAATATACATGTATCTATATGGATAAATACATAAACCACAAATATTAAAAAAAAAAACGAATAAAAATAATTTTATATACAATAGTTCACTTTCTGTAATGGCAGTTGTGTTTTTTTTTATATATTTACTGGTGCGGATATACATATGTACCATTCAACATTTTGTATTTTTATTTCATAGAGCGATCAGTGGAGATGTTGATTCATTACTACCAAAAACCAACCCCATTAGTAATGGGGCCCTCAGCAATATGTTTTCAAATGACGGTTCATTCCTCGATCAATTCAAGAAGCTCACTGAAACCCCGAAAGCGGCCGAGGAACCCAAAAAGATAGAAGAGCCTGCTCCGCCTAAAGACAAAACAAAAGAGGAGCCCTCCGCGAAGCCTGTAGAGAACGAGAAGCCCGTTGAGAATGCTGTGGCCCAGCAGGATTCGAATTCGAACAAGGTGCAGCCGCCGATCGTCGCAGAGGCGAGGCCGGTCGCGCAGCCTCCCAATCAGGGCGACGCTCGGAGCAGAGAACGGGACAGAAATCAGAGGCGGAATCGCCCCAGCCGGTTCTCGGACGGCGATCGCTCCCGGAGCTTTGAACACGATCACAACGACGGGCGCGAACGGAACAATGACAAGGGACGGAATTTCGATAGAGAGCGGAACTTTGAAAGAAACGACCGGGACAGGTTCAACTATCGCGAGCGCAATAATTTTCAGGACAGAAACGATCGGCAGAGGAATAACAGGTTTGTATTTTTGTGGAATAGTAACTAGTATTTTTCTCTCAATCATAATCAGCCTGCGACGGTGCAACAATTCCTTCCAGTTAAGTACTGTAAAGCAGACAACACACTCACTGTTACAGTGATTGTTTTATATATTATGTAATACTGTATTATACATATATAACTCAATATTATACATTAGGCCATACGCACAATTGAAGTGTTAACATAAACTAAAAAGTACAATAAAGAAAAACTAAACAATTAGGCCTATTGTGTTCATATAAAAACTAAAAATAAAGGCTCTTAACCTTGTGAAAGCTTGCCAGTTTTCAGTGTTTTTCGCGCATTTTACACATTTTTTTTAAAGAAATCTTGTCAGTTCGTGTAATAAAAAAAAAAAAGTACATATAGTACGGTGTATCTAAGGGTTGTGTTTTGGTCGTTATGTAATAAATGCTATTAACCCCTCAAGCTTCAGAGGGACCGATTGGACTCAAACGTAAAAGCACAGTTGCGCCTCGTTGGGACCGATCGGTCTCTAAAGTTCTAATATTCAACAATTCTAAAGTGCAACAACGGTTTGGGAGAAATTAATATTTTGGTCGGCCGCTATAATAAATTAAAAATTTTCATAATTATACATAGTCTTTCAAAGACATGCGCTCGCGAAATCTCGCGGCTCGAGGGATTAATATAATCTAGGCAAGGTTATGGTCGAGGCGCAACGGACTACGGAATGCAAACCACCTGTTTGTGGCAATCCCAAAAATCCCGAAATTAGCCAAGTTACAGTCCTTGGATTTTCGGGGTCCGAAAACGTCCGGGAAATCCCGGGATCCCGGGATTGTATTCCCTATCTCCATTACATCCCTAGTAGTAACTGTGTGGAATTATGTTTTCATAAATACTTTGTCCTTATTTCATTTTTATCTAACAAACCTTTTGTACCAAGTAACAAATTCCTATTATTATTAAATAATATTGTTAATATTTATAGTTTCTCATTGCGTAGTAGACCGATGAATGTTTAGTTAATATGTAACTGTGAATATAGTTTAGTTAACTAGGGTTAATTTCTATATGTCAAATCCTATCCACGTGGAAGTATATCAATCTAGTTAAAAGTTAGTTTAAGTTAAAATGGGGCGAACTGGAAGTTGAGATCTACTCGATAGTTTTGATGGATTATGATCGGTCGAGTAAAACTGTTAAAACCTGTAATGCCTGTAACGGTCTATGGATCAGAAGCCAGTGGCTAGGTTGCCTGATCTTACATTGTAAGGTTTTTGATTTGATTCCTGGCTGGGTTGCCATTTTTTGTTGGGATAAAATTAATGTAATTGCATTTCAATTCTTTCCATCGATTGCAATAACAAGACCTTCTTATTACAAAACATATTACACACACATCCATTTTAATAATAGGTCTGGTTGTAAGAGATTGTCATATGGTAAAACCCGCCCGTTGTGAAAAATTTCAACAAAGAGTAGAAACAAACAAACAATTTGTGTATGTTTTTATTTCCACAGAGAGGGGAGATTTCGACCCAACCATGACTCCGGAGACGACGGCTTCAATAATTGCCCCCGTCCCCTGTTTGGTCCCGGTCCTGGTCCTGGCGATCGGCGTCAGTCCCGCTTTTCAAATTTCGAGCAGGATAACTACATCTCTCCTCCTTTCGCCCCGAACAACTGCATGCCGTCTTTCGAAGACCGCCGACCGAACCCGATGCCCAATTTCAACAACCTCGGGCCGATGTTCAACGGCGGCCCTCCGATGCCGCCAGATGCGTTCAACCGTTTCAATAACAACAGCGGCGGCGGTCCCGGTGGTCCCGGTGGTCCCGGCGGTCCCGGCGGTCCCGGCGGCCTCATGGGTCCCGGCGGTCCCATCCCCAGCCTGATGGGCTTTCCCCCGTTTGGGAATTTCCCGGGGAATATGATGCCGCCGGGTCTGGGGGGTCCGCCGCTGCCGTTCCCGCCGCCGATGATGGGTCCGCCGCCCGACAACCCCCCGCCCCGGTGCATCCCCTCGCCCAAGCCGCTGCTGGCCCTGGCCATCCCGCCGCCCGAGCCGATGAACCTGCAGTCCATCCCGCCGCCGATGCCGCTCTGCCTCACCAGGATCCCCAAGCCCAAGGAGTTGGACCCGTGCTTCATTCCCGCGCCGCCCAATGCGTCCGGTGAGACATTTCAACTTCTTACTTAACTTACGTCTATATTAGGTTTTTGCAAATTATCGGTGGGGACTTCGACATGAGGAATTTCCGTCTCTCGAATAGAACGATAGATCGGCGAGATAGATAGATCTACGAGTTGAAACATGTCTGCCGAATTTCCCATCGTTAGCTTTAAAACTGGCCAAGATAAACGACTGTGACATACGAACGCAAAATCAGCCTAACCGATAGGGTTCAGTTTGTACAATTTGTACATATCCAGAGAGATTTCCATGTAGGCGCTTGTATTTAACACTAGAATGCCCGATGGAGTCATTTTGAATCCTCATGCATCTTACTCTAGATGTCTATTACCTTCTTGGTATTCGGAAACCGATGTGAAAAACAGCGTGCCTCTCCCATTTTCAATCCGTCTCTTGATGATTCTGGTACCCTTAATGTTTTAGTGGCCTCTTTTATTTTTATACCCGAATACCCAGCCTCTAAGCTGTTCATCTGAATGGGGTCCCGAGGATTCTTTTTCCTCGGTTCTATATCAGCCATCTGTAGAAAAAGAAATACCATGCGTATCTCATAGCTGATAATACCGTGCTTCTGTCTGATTATACCGATCCCCGGGCGAGAAATTATCTGACAGGTTTTTTTTTAGAAGTCCCACAATTTCTATCAACAAATCTTAATTTTCATAAGCATTACTGTACCATGTAATACAGTATATATACAGTAGGACCTAACTTATCCGAGGTAATATGGACCGAGGTACCGGATAATCAAAAACTTGAATAACACGGACTCTGATGCAAATCGAGGGGGAAACGGTAAAGTTTAAAATTAATGGAAACCTAGTCAATGAAGTAGAAGAATACATATATCACATATTTAATAGTAGCCAGTTAAAAATGTATTACAATACATACATACATGCATTATAAAATACAGTACCGCACAGTAAAATTGGGGTAGAGGGGAGACGTTAGGGGGTAAAAACATGGCCTGGCTGTGGCCTTTTCGACCTTGGTTAAACCGGAACTCGATTAATCAGGCTCAGATAATCGCGGTCCTACTGTACTGTTAAATGTACTGTTAAATGAGTACAATGTAGATTTACATGATTAACCATTTGGAGGCCAGCCATTGCGCAAAACGACACTTCACCTTTTTGGACAAATTTTGTATATATGGCTAACAATATCGTTTTTTAATGAATTGTTACCTAATAATTAATCTTGTTAGTCATGTATATTATATATTTATATAATATATATTAGAGGCTGGCCGAAACGACTATGCACGGATCTGTCAACCATCATAAAAGGCCGAGCGGCCTTTTTTGACATCCCAACGGTTAAATGGCTACATACCGTGGTTTGTAATGCGCATTAAAATAACACTAAAAGCGCATCACGGCACATGTGTCTCACACCTAGGCTCGGACCAAACTGAATCACCGGGGAGGGTAGTAAAGCATACCGAGCCACCGGTTTGACCAGTGTCATATACGATGTCTAGATCTTTGGTACGTGGGGGCATGGTATTATAAATCAGGCAGCATTATCAAACTCTTCCTTTCATGAAATCTATAAGTTTATACTGAGGAGTCAAAATGACATTGGGCATTTGAGGCAGGTAGGTAATGGCAGGGATTCTAGTGTTAATAAGAGCAATTGTTGAATGCTGTTACAACCAGTATTCTCTATACTTAAACGATGTTTTGTTCAAGATTCAGATTTATTTATCTCTAATATTGGAGAACTGAAATCAGCTTTTGTTCATTTGTATTGTCCTCTGGTTGCCGATTTCAAGCTTGCAAGCTTGCCCGCACCTTGAGGATTTCCGATAATGTTGAAGCGCTAGAATGTTAAGTGGCCTATGCTGCATTAAGCTGATGTTGGTGGTGCAGTTCTCTCTACAGATGGAGTGCCGCCGGAAGGAGGGCGCGGAAAGCCGCAGTTCACCAGAGACGCACCTTCGGACGCTCAGGCGCGACAAAACGCCATTTGGTAATGCAGCAATGAAATCCGCCCGAGGCGAACCGATACTCTTCGCACGGTTAACGAAAATGCACGCTCGGAACGTTCTGCTAGTCTACCCGGACACCCTTCACTTTTAGGGATCCTCATCGCCCCTCTCAAATTGTTAGGTTGCTTGCGATTCCCACATCTCTGGCTTATTGGCTAGGAAAATGGGAAATAGTCTGATAAAATAGATTCCACTGCTTCGTTCCATATCTGGCCTAGATACGAGAATCTATACCGCAGTCTAGATCATTAGTCAGACTATCTGAACATTCCACTTCTAGCCAATATTAAGAATGACATGTATCTACACTCGGGAGCAATGAATCGGTCCCCAACATAAACTATAATATCTCGGAAACTAATAATGCTAGCTTATTCAAATAAATACTAAATAATAGATTATTTAATACTACTACCTAAATTAATAAAACTTCTTGGTAACTGTAAAGTAATGGCCCTAAAATGGCTAAAAGCAAAATCATTTTTTTTTTGGAAAATCTAGAATTCACTGCATTTGTTTCGGTTGTTATAAAAAATATAAGAAGGGTTCCTGGTCTTCAATATTCATTATTAATGTAGTAATTATAGAATAAGCGAGCATTCTTAGTTTCCGGGGTATTGGTAACCCGGATTCATTGCTTAAGAGTGTATTATTTATTTGGACAGGCTGCTTTGCTGATATATTCAGAACTGCTCTTGTGAAGCTAATAATAATAAGTTTTTAGGTACAAATCAAGTATTTTTTTTCATTGACAGATGTACAAAACACTTCAAATAGTACAGTAAAACACCTATTATTCTAACGACACATCCACATATTTAATGTCGTATTTTCACTGATTATATTATTATGTAATTTTTATATAAATAATTGCATTGGTTTAATTTGTAAATTTGATGGATTTACTTTATTAAATGTATTAACCCCTGGGTGGCCACGCCCGCCGATTGGAGTTTTTAGTATTATTCGTATTATATCTGTATTTATGCAATTATCGGCTCTATTTCTCCCTCCACTGCGGTAAAAGCCTGTCGTTGAAGCCTGAAATTGAATAAGCCACCGTTGTATATTAGTATGCTTGCACACACCTTCCGCAAACAAATTTTCGAGTGCTTCGAAAATTTTGCGTGGAATGACGCTTCCGAATGGTTAATAATGATTTTGTACCTTATTACATGTCTCTCTAAGCAATATAAAGATGCTTACTTTTACAACAAATGGTTTTGTTTGAAAATCATCGGATTGACTGTTTTGAAATATCAGTACTCCGAACACCCATGTCCCCCAATTTGTTTGGATAATCGGTGTTCTACTGTCGTTTATTCACGTGTCCACCACTCTATTTTGCAGCACGTTCTTAAGAGATTAGATTTAAATTTTGCAGTTTTGAATTATGACCTCAATATTTGGGTAGATGTTAAATTGAAAATATTCTCTAGCACAGCCAGGTACATCATAATAATTTGTCAGAATTTTATACGCCCCAATCAGGTCCCCTCTTTATTTTCTTTGTTTGAGAGTAGTCAGGCCAAGTCATTCTAAGCGATCTCCTAGTTCCTATTCTTCAGGTCCACTGGCATTTTGATTGCTCTTCGTTGCATCTTTTCCAAAACATCTACATCTTTGCAGAAGTATATCCAGAGGTGATATGCATACTCAAGAATAGGTATCACATACACCTTGTAGAGCTTTATAAACTTCTCTATGGACCTAAAACAGTTTATTTGCAGTTAATGAGTGAAACAGATAATACAGTAAAATAAATTAAAAGAGCTTTCTTAAAACATTTTTTAAAAGCAGTTTAAGGTAGTGTACAGAAAGCCGATCCAAGTTGATTTCATGCAATCACTGAATAGTAAGAGAAACTACCCTGGATGTTATACTATCTTCAACACGTAAGAGGCTAGGTGGATTTTCTTCCGCTGCGTCACATTTCGTAAAGATGCTCGCTTGAGATGTCGCGGAAGTATGGGGAAACTACTCTAGCTCTTTGTACAGTCCGCTAAGTTTTTTTTTATACAGACACGAACCATAGATGCAGAAGCCATAGTCCAAAATCAATACGATCAGTGCATTAACTGCTGGCATATAGACCCTGACGCTAAGAAAATTTTGTATTCTGTATAAGTCCCTACAATAACAGAAGCCACAATTGCTTTTTACAATAAGGTTTCCACCAGATCACCAAAGTTAAGGAGCGTCTCAAAACAAATATCAAGGTTTTTCGGGCTGAACAAAGTATTTGCTAAAATGCTAGGAAATCAAGAACTGGCGTCTTTAATTCTAGATGAGTTGAATTCAAAATATCCTAATTCTAGAATCCAGCAGCTATTTCTCAAGATAAGTTGTAGAGGGATTTATAGCTGGTTAAAGGGCCGTCACCCTGCTAGGAGCTCTTCCGTCGTCAGCCGTTGGCTCCCCCCTCCCCCTCCTCCCACCGTGTGGGCTTTCAGCGTTAATTTGACAGCCAAGTAGTATGGTCTTACTTCGTTACCATAGCAGAACAACTTGGACAGACAGGCAGTTGTCGGCCAGACAGTCAGTTGTCGGCCAGACAGTCTTTGAATAATTTTTGGTGATTCTAATGGGCGATAGAGAATTCCAGATAAAACTGAAATGACTCAAAAACTATGAACTTTTATATATTTATATACTTCAACCAGACACGACTATGAACTACAACCTCTTGAGTCTGCCATTTCAACCACTATACCAGCTAGTCATCAAATAACACTAAATATATCTATGTACATACAGTACTAAACATTTACATACTGTACAACATTAAAATAATACGATCACCGTACCTGAATTACTAATGTAATTATATTTCGGTATTCCCATACGCCACAATAATGCCCCTTTGCTTAGCAAAACTAGAGATTAAAAGCTTTCAATTGAGGTATGTTTCAGCTTTGTCCGCCGTGGGGAATTTTTCCATAGTAAAGGTACCATTGCTACCTTATGGTACCAAAGGTACCTTAAATACATAGCAATTGAATTCTGCTACAATATACATAAAATAAATCCAGTGTATTATCACAGAAATAATCAGGGAATGATATTTAAAGATACCACAGTATACAGACAGTTGTTTTATAACACAATTGAAATCGAAGCGAGCGAAGTGACGATTCCTAAGGCCTACCACAATTTGTAATACGATTACTAGACATTGTACCACAAGCGTCAACCGCACTGACTGTGCTGCCGTTAAACGAAATTTGCATATGGCTGCGACTCCGCCGATGCAGATATTCAAAAGTTTGGGAAATTTAACAAGCCCCATTCGCGCGTAACGCTTACTACAGGCGTTTGCCGTAACGCATCCCTCTGCTCACTTCCCTCGCACCCTATCCCTGCAACGCCTTGCCACTCAGGACTGCGCTTACTGTTCTAACTCTGTATACTGTGCAGATACTCAGCCGACTCACGGCATTTCGTGACATCTTCATTATATAATGGATACAATTGTTTTTTTCCTAGAACCCTTTCTCTTAACAATCCTTTAATATAGTATACTTTCTACTCAATGTCCCCACTTCTCAAAGTCCTAAGGTGTAGGAAGCTTTACCGTTCCATCTAAGACATCATCTCTATTCATCTGCTGCAGGAAATTTAATCAATAGTCATAAAATAAGATAATCTTTGCTTATGATCACTGAGGGATCATCATTATAGACAGTACCATGTGGAACAAGTGTCATAGCAATTTATTATCGAATTCGCATGCAAAAACTGCACAGAAAAATGCACAAAACCCAATCTGTTACCCTAGCTATCCATCAGATGAAAAGAGATAGTGTCTCCAATGGAATAGAAAGCTTTACAGATGTTGGGACTCAGTCATTGAGAAGCAAGGAAACTATATTGAAGAATTGTAAAGAGATACTGTAAAAAATAAACATGAAAGTAAATGAAAAAATTGTGTGCCGTTGTAGGAAGATAGCTATTTGACAGTGTATAGCGATAGCGGCGCGTCTAGAAGTGTTCCATACACTATAGTCCCTAGATTCCCTATAGTCAGTTTATTAAAGCATACTTTTAGTTTCTATCGAATCCAATTCCTCATTTTCCATTTCGACGAGCAAAGATGGCACAACGTTCCGAGTGTTCGCAAACCGCATTGGACCAAAACGAATCCGACGGAATCAATTTTTTCCATCGCCGCACTTTGGTTTCGATTTCGCAGCTTTCTTTCGATCCGGCGTTAAGTAGCTAACCCGCATTATACCTTAATCGTGAGTATTTTTCGCCCGATGCTCCTCCTAACTTATCGCCGTCGTTTTAGGCGCGGGCGCGACGACGACGCCGAGCGGGACGAGAGAAGCGACCGCATCCGGCCCGAGGACAAGTACGAACCGGAGCTGTGCCTAGAGGAAGACAGCGACGACGAAGGGAACTTCCACGACGACTTCCGCAACGATTCTCGCGACGACCGCCGCAACGACTTCAACGACGATCGTCGTAACGAATTTCACGAAGCTCGCCGCGACAATCGCCGCGACGAATTCCACGATGCTCGCCGCGACGACTACCGCGACGATCGCCGCGACGACCGCCGCGACGACTTCGGCGATGACTTCCGAGGCGAAAATTTCCGAGGCGGCTTCGACGCGGAGCGCAGAGCGAACGCGTTCTCGGACGCGGACCGCTCGAGAAACGAAGGGCTGGAGGAGGAGTCGGAGGAGGAGCGCGGCGGCGACCGGCGGCGGAAGAAGCGGAAGTCCCGCTGGGGCAACGACCCCGCGCCGGCCCCCGCCCCGCTGCCCCTGGGCGTCCCGCTGCCCGGCCCGGTGGACCTCATGAGCATCCCCACCCCGATGCCCCGAGGCGTCCCGCCTCTTCAGCCGCCTCCGTCTTTCAATATTCCCGGATTCCCTTCCCTGCCAGGTATCTTATTATCATTATTATTATTATTATTAAGGACGAATAACAATTTGCCCATCCGTAAACTGTCGAGTCTTGTCATTTTTGTTTTTGACATTGACTATGATATCTGTCAGTGCACCGGAGGCATTAAATTTTTTATTGGTGTAGTCTAGCATTTAGTATACTATCAAGGTAGGAGGAATTTCAGGTGCATCTTTTTTGACAGCATATATGTATGAACCAGCATAAACTTTCGCACAAAGTAATACATATATGCTCGTAGAACAAAAACAAGTAGCAGAATTGGGATTTCTTTACATTAAAGTACAATTCTGAAGCTTCAAAATAATATATTTATTTTTAACATAGTCACCATTAACCCCTCAGGCCCCGATTGGCCGATATCAGCCACAAAACGGTTCAGCGTGACGGCCCCGTTTTAATTAAATTTTAATTTAATTTGTTTTATTTTATTATGTTAATATATTTCATTTTAATTATGGGTACAGTGGTTTGACAGTAATTAATGTTTTGGTGAGACAGTGTTATAATTCAATTTTTTTACTAATTTTTACTAAAATTTTTTGGGACATCAACTTTTTAATCGGCTGAGGGGCCGAGGCCTAAAGGGTTAATACTAACACGTTTCCCCAACATGTAACAAGTTTTTTCATTCCGTCACTGAAAAATTCTTCCAACGTTTCTCGAATCCAGAACTTATCGTCCGAGCTGTAATGATAACACTTGAGGTCTCTAATGATAACACTTGAGCTGTAATGATAACGCTCATCATCGCCGTTATTAACGGCATTTCCTGTTAGTGTGACCTGGGCATTAGAAGTAATACAACATTTACGAATCGCCTAAATGTTTATGATGACCTGCCTAGATGGGGTTCGCTAAGGTGGACCCCCATTTACATCTCGTTCACCCCGTTATTTTTCTCGCTGGCATGGACCCCCTGCAATTCGAAATCGACCCCTGAGGGTCCTTATAGACCACTTTGGGAATCACTGCTTTAAACAATGATGAATCTCCGTAGGAATCACTTTTTTAGCAGTTAAAACTTCGATAACAGCACGCTATTTAACTTGTGTTGACATAGCACTAGAACTCGCCTCCATACTTCTGCTACTCAAAATACTCGGATGAAAGCAAGGTCTTCAAACTGCGCATGCGTACAAAGTGGTACTTACCTCTACATACCACCTGGTGCGCTTTTAGCGAAGGTCATAACGTCCGCGTTCCACAACCATGTGTGCATTACTTTCAGCCTATCCTCGTTTCTCTATCTTAGCTTGTTGAAAAACCTGTTGTTTGAGTAGAATTGTTTTTTATTCAGGTTTCCCACCAATGCCTCCATTGCCATCCATGAAGCGGGAAGAGGGATCGATGCTGTCCAAAGTAACACGCACGAATCCGGCACTTCTACAGTATGCAAAAATGAATTACGGCTCTATCAATTTAAGCGAGGAAGATTGGGTTAAGTGCGAAGATAACTACAAGCTGAATCTTCTCTATCAGGTTAGCATATAGTACTTGATTCTGTTTTAGGATATCAGGCAGAGGTACGACTGTATACATAGATATACAGTGACATGTGGACTACCTGAGATATATGAGAATAACCAGAGCGTTATGTTTTATTTCGAATTCGTGTTTTTGTGCTTGGTAGGAATGAAACACCATATAATTTGTTTTTTCCGCATTTACACTAAAAATATTCTAGCCTAACCAATCAGTTATTTCCATAAAGCTTTTATTTGCACTTTCTTCCACCTCAGCTTTAGACTGACCCCAATTAAGATAGAAGTCATCGGCGAATAAGATGATTGCTAAAGGGAGTTCATTTACATGTATTATGAACAGCAGACAACCTAGGACTTTCCCTGTAGAATTTCTGTGAAAAAAATCCTATGGAGATACAGCAGGGATTTGGCTGGAAAACGACGAGCGCCTACAAGACCTGTTTCCTTTATAATATAGCTTGTTTAATCTGTAATAGATCTAATACAGGTCAGGTGACTGTAAAGATGAGCTATAGTAAAAGATCTAATACAGGTGACTGTGTAAAAATGGGCAATAGCGAAATATCTCATACAGGTGACTGTAAATTTGAGCTATAGCGAAAGTTTAATACAGCTGACTGTAAAGATGACCTATAGCGAAAGATCTAATGCAGGTGACGGTCAAGATGAGCTATAGCGATAGATCTATTGCAGTTGACTGTAAAGATGACCTATAGCGAAAGATCTAATGCAGGTGACGGTCAAGATGAGCTATAGCGATAGATCTATTGCAGTTGACTGTAAAGATGACCTATAGCGAAAGATCTAATGCAGGTGACTGTGTAAAGATGAGCTATAGTGAAAGAGCTAATGCAGGTGATCGTGTAAAAATGAGCTATAGCAAAAGATCTAATACAGGTGGCTGTGTAAAGATGAGCTATAGCGAAGGATCTAATGCAGCGGGCTGATAAAGATGAGCTATAGCGAAAGATCTAATGCAGGTGACTGTGTCAAGATGAGTTATAGCTATAGATCTAATGCAGGTGACTGTAAAGATGATCTATAGCGAAAGATCTAATGCAGGTAACTGTAAAGATGAGCTATAGCGAAAGAGCTAATGCAGGTTATCGTGTAAAAATGAGCTATAGCAAAAGATCTAATACAGGTGGCTGTGTAAAGATGAGCTATAGCGAAGGATCTAATACAGGTGGCTGGTAAAATGAGCTATAGCAAAATGGGTTACTCTGTACCTTTAATTAAACAAGAAAAGACTGACTTTTTTTATTTCACTTTAGATTTCTAAGTGAAACACTAATTTGAAAATCATTTATAGCTTGTTTTGCTTTGTTATCATGGAACCTTTGTTATCATGGAAATATATTATTTAGTTCAACTTTCAGGTATTTGCTATTTTTATTATTAACACGCCTTTAATAGCTTGACCTGTATGTAACAGTGTTAGTAAATCTTACAACTCACTTTTCACCTACTTATAATTGTCGTATCGATTCAAAACTTACCACAGATATGCAATTCTTTTGACAATACAATAATTAATATGGTAGCATCGATCTTGTATGAGGATGGAGGTGGGAAAGTGGTCTTAGGCACTGCTTAGTGGTTAACAATAAGCCCACCAAGTTTGGGATCTTTTAACCTCAATGGCTAACAATGAGTCCTTTGGTGACTTACATATATTGACCAGGAAGACGTGATGATGTAGGAGGGAGGTGGTGGTGGCATTACTCCTAAAAACAAGTTGTTTTAGTTTTTTGAACTGTAATTTAAGAATTTCCCGACAAATACGGTAGTATTTTTTGTAAAACAGGATCGTCAAAAGTCTGATAAATGTCTGCGTGACCCGGTGCCCTCAAGATACTTTTGAGATTCTCATGATGTGTTGTTTTGTAGTTTATCGTCTTTCTATATTTTAACAGGATATGCTTTCAAAACGTCAAGAATTGGAACGACTAGCAGCTGCCGGAAAAAACAAATATGAGTATGACAGTGATGAGGATGTCCAGGACGGAACGTGGGAACATAAGTAAGGATGGCTGCGTCAAATTTTCAGTTATAGAAACGGTCTCAAATATCCGCTTTTATTGGAGCTGTTTACAAAGTTTGTTTTTTTTTTTCTGTAACTACAGGTTGCGAAATAAAGAAATGGATGCCACACACAAATGGGCGGAAGAATTAACGAAACAAGCTGCCGGAAAACACCATATAGGAGACTTCTTACCGCCGGAAGAACTTAAAAAGTATGTACATTTTTTTTAATATCATAGATTTTGGACTTACTAATAGAGGGCATACTAATTGATGACATTTCTTTTGTTTTCTTTTTTAGATTTATGGAAAAGTATTCTTCTATCAAAAGTGGTAAAGAACCTGATCTGAGCGACTACAAGGAATTCAAATTAAAAGAAGACAATTTAGGTAAAATTAGACTGTTTTTCAGCTGTCTTCTTCGTTAACTCTTTGGCGTTCATCTAACCCACTTTATGAATAAAAAATTCTAGACACCCTCTATATTTTTTTTTAACATGCCATCTTTAAAACAGCTATCGCAAGTATTATTTTAAACTTGCCATATGGATATTATAGATAGGATATGACACTTTCTCTATTTCTTCTATTTCAAAGTAGAATGTTTCAAGAAGATCAATTAAAACGCATACTTAATCATATTTATAAGTATTTTTATTAACATTAACCCGTTGAGTATTAGTCAACCAAATCTGGTCGCGAAACAATTATCCGTTGAGTACGAGTCGACCAAATCTGGTCGCGCGCTTTTTTCACTTCTTTGACGTTCTCATATTTATTCATAATTATCTAATTGTTTTACAAAATGATATTTCAATAATCTATATTCGAAATTTCAATGCAATCATTGTGCAGTTGTTCTTTTTATGATTGGTGTAGTAGTTTCGTAGTTATAGTACTTTAAGTCGAGCGCCGTCGATGTCGCCGAAAATCCTGCAAAAGAGACAGATGCATCCATGAAAATACCCATTTACTCCAAGGGTTAAAGAAAGCTTTAAATTTAAAACTTATCTAATGAAGCGTGGCTGATGCACTTTCACGAGTTTGTTAACCTCTTAACTTAAAAGCCCGAGTATACTCGGAAGTTTAATTTTTACATAATTTTAGAATTGTAGAATTAACCTTATTGTAGAATTAACTATTCCATGGGAATCAAATATCCCAAAAGACCATGAGTACAAACTAAATAAATACCATAATCTTGCAAATACCGTCACCCGGAACGGGTTCGCTGTTCACCTTCACGTGGTGGAAGTTGGCGCTCATGGCCTGCCAGTGAAATCTCTGTTTCACCTCTTTAATAAAAATTGGTCTCTCCAGGAAAATAATCAACTCCTTCCTAGAAAAATCGTCTGAAACTGCATTTTCCGCATCTCAAATTCTATAACTTTGAAGGGGGAGTAAATGGGTGGTAACGTGAACGCTCACATGTGGTAAGACAGCTGTCCTAAACCTACCACAGCCATTCGTTAGTCTGGCGTCTACCGCCCACCCCCCAGAAGTGTAATAATAGTATTATGATGGGCCCGACTCCAGTAGGTGAATTTTATGGCAGCTCCGTTTGTATGGTATTTATTTAAAAGCCTGAGAATACTCATAAATCTTGATAATATTCTGTTTAGAAATTTAAACCTCAGAGAAATTTGTTGCATTTAGTTAGTTACAAATGTGGCCACAAGAGAGCACAAGAATACTACTTTAGTTGTTTTCACAGCTAATTGAAGCTCTTTGGCCAGCTGCAGTCAATGTTAGTGGGAAGAAATTCTAGTTACCACTTGCTTTCGCTGTGTAAAGATATTATAATCTGGCTTCTTTTTCTTTCGTTTTTACGTTATTGTGACTGATGAAGATTTTGATATGTAATTTAGTGGGTCAGAAAGTGACACTTCAGACACTGAGAGTGTTAGTGAAGCGACGACAGATCAAGAAAGTGATTTAAAAGATGTTTGTTTTTACAGCATCTGAATGTTTTCAACATTCTAATTACCCTTTAGTGAATATTTTGTTAAATTACTATTTGCAATAACCTATAATTATAACAAAGTTTAAAATTTAGCAATAAAAAAAATAAATTTGAACACACTTTTACAACATAATTGTTGTAAAGTTAAGAAGCTAGGACATAATCTTATCACTGTTTTGACACAGTATACCGAGAGAACAGTAGATGCACTTTCGAGCGACAGCGCATTGCGAGGATAGGGTGCAAGGGAATTGAGCAGAGGGGTACGTCTCGACAAATGCCATTGGTTAGTATTACGCGTGGGTAAAGGTTGACGACTTTTTCGAACATGTCGGCCGAGTAGCGGCCGTATGCGAGCCATTGACACGTGACGTAGTTCGCCTTGATTTCAATTTTGTTGTAGGAGAAGCTACTGTCTGGTATACTGTAGCGTTGGCATGGGCGCCGGCAGCAGGGTGCAAGGGGGTGCAATTGCACCCCCCTGTCAAGAAAAAATACATATAAAAGATTGTTTTTTTTATTAAGTTACTGTTCGAATTTAAACTTAAGGCGTCTAGGTTGCTGTCCAAATGTGTTCATAACCTTGTCATTAAATTTAGTGTCCTACTCTACTCTTTTCTATTTTATTAGTTAATAGTGTAGTGTGTATATGCAGATGCACCCCCCTGAAAGTAATCCTGGCGGTGCCCATGGGCGTTGGTCTCTTGTTGTCGACGCCATGTCCGGATATCTACATTTCCAACGATGGATATTGTGTTACTGAAAAGGGGAAAAACGACTCGAGTGTGTGTCATTATAAATAGGATAGAAACGAATTTACTGCTTGAAATTTGTAGCACCCGACGTTTCGGTGACGTTGCAGCCACCGTTGTCCAGGGTAGACAGGTAGACAGGGTAGACATCTGTAAGTGTCGTATCGTTATGCTGCTTTTTTATTTTAGGTTTCCAAATGCTTCAAAAGTTGGGTTGGAATGAAGGAATGGGACTCGGATCAGAGGGCACCGGCATAGTACAACCAGTCAATAAGTAAGTAGCGCTGCTAGAACAAGTGGCTTGCTTTTCAATTATTTAAGGCAACCGTGCCTTACAGACCGTTCCCACTTGTCGGGTGTCGGATCCGTTTTTTAATCGGATGTCGCCGCATCTGTTCACACTAGTCGGATGTCGGATCCGATTTGGAGCCAATCGTTACTCTTCAGGAGGCGACTATGCACGATGGACGTCGATGAAGCTTTTGTTATGACGTAGTATTTAAGAGGAAAACAAAGAAAGACGGCTAATAAAAGAAATGTTGGGTGCATCCAATCCTGAAGCAAAGATTTTTTTTAGGATCTTTCAAGACCTTAACCCCTGGGTGGCCACGCACGCCGATCGGCATTTTTCGTATTATCAGTAGTATATCGGCTATATTTCTCCCTCCACTGCGGTAAAAGCCAATCATTGAAGCCTGCCATTGAATAAGCCACCGTTATATATTAGTATGCTTGCGCACACTTTCTACAAACAAATTTTCGAGGGCTTCAAAGTGTTTTCCACTGTTGCACCCGACAGTAAGTCGGGCCCGACACCCGACAAGTGGAAACAAGCTCTTACAAATCGCAAGGATGTCTTAAATTTTTGGTAAATAAAAAAAGACCATTCCTGCTAGTAATCTACAAAAAAATAAATATAATACGGTTGATACAATAAAAATGCCTATTCATACAAACATTGCCGCAAATTTCACTGAAATTACAAGATTACAAAGAAATTATGTATTTTCAGTCTTCATTGTATGCACAGGCATTGATTACATATGGTATTAAATTGCTGAACGATTTGGTACCCCTTCCGAGGTGGCAAAATGCAGGTGGCGCTGATAGCATTGTGGCCAAACTAATAGCAATTTATTTGACCGTCTATAATAACATTGATAATGAATGGTTTATTATAAAGGACCGATTGATTATAGAAACCCAATAATTTAATTAGCGATAACAATAATAGAACCTAATTACGATCTTCCAAGCAGAATGCATTGGCATCACCAGAGCAGCACAAGCAGTTGCAGCCAAAGATGTTGGAGACCTAAGCTTGAAATTTGTCTCCGACAGTGCCTCCGTGCTACAAGCGCTAGCAAAAAATACTATAACCTCTGTCCTTGTACTGGAATGCCACAATGCGCTTCAATCCATTGCAGGGTCAAATAGAGTGACCCTGCAATGGATTAAAGGGCACAGCGACTCACTGGGAAACGACGCGGCAGACGAACTGGCCAAAAGGGGATCAAAGGAAATATTATATGGACCGGAACCCTTGATGCCCATTCCCCAGGCCCAAATAAAAACATGGCTACGCAGGAACACCGAAGAAACCCACCTTACAGAATGGAAAAAGAACGCAGGATGCAGGCAAACAAAGAACGCGGTTCCAGAAGCGTCCAAAAAACTTGCCCGCAACTTCACCAGATTAAAAAGGGACAAAACCCGTAAAGTCATAGGTAGTATGACAGGCCACTGTCCCCTAAACAAACACCTGTTTACCATAGGTGTGACAGACAGCCCTCTATGCAGAGGATGCATGGAGGAAGAAGAAACGCCACAGCATGTGTTCGTGGAATGCAGGAGCGTGTCAGAGCAACGGGCAAGAATACTACAATCTCCAGCATCTGTCCCGGAGGCCTGTAGCAACCCAAACAGACTGCTAACCTTCTGGGACAGCCTGGGTTGGCTGGAGTAACATAAATAGAAACATGAGGCACGCACAACGGCCCAATCAAGAGGTCAAGTGCGGGAAAAAGCCCAGACAAACTAACTAACTAACTAACTAACAATAATAGAATAGAATAACTTTAGCCCGTTGAGTATGAGTCAACCAAATCTGGTCGCGAAACAATTATCCGTTGAGTACGAGTCGACCAAATCTGGTCGCGCGTTTTTTTCACTTTGACGTTCTCATATTTATTCATAATTATCTAATTGTTTTACAAAATGATATTTCAATATTCTATATTCGAAATTTCAATGCAATCATTGTGCAGTTGTTCTTTTTATGATTGGTGTAGTAGTTTCGTAGTTGTCGATGTCGCCGAAAATCCTGCAAAAGAGACAGATGCATCCATGAAAATACCCATTTACTCCAAGGGTTAATGTGCTATAAAAAATATTACTTAACCCTTCGAGTAGCGGCATAATTTCATGGCAGATCGCAGCAATTTATTGGAATTTCTTGCAATATTGCCGCGCTCGACAAAAAGTAACTATGGAATTACTATAGCAATCATTAAAAGAATAACTGTGCAATGATCGCATTGAAATTTCATATAAATAGAATATTGAAATCTCATTTTGTAAAACAATTAGATAATTATGAATAAATATGAGAAAGTCTAAAAAGTGCCGTAAGATCTTTTGGCCATAAGATCTTTTGTTTTTCTGGGTCGGTCCAACTCACAATTCAGCTCCTATTCAGTAGCCTCCTCGTGTGGAGGACGATCACGGGAAGGACTCTCGCGTGCCAGGTCTCACGGCTATTGGATCGGCTTCCTCTGAAGGAACGCCTCCTGGCGCTACTGGGCGGTTTGCGCACCGTGCGGCGATAGCTAATCGGTATGTTCACTCCGACGAATTACTGAAGGAGTCGGGAGACTATGGCAATATACTGTTTCCTAGGCAGCGGGGATGGGTCAACCTGTCGTCAACCACTTTTGAAATGACCAATTGGCTCGTGATCCTGAGTTCAGAGCCGGGCAAAAGATGCCAATGGGCCGCTATAGATTCAAACTGAATCACCGCTGTATATACGGCAGGTAAAGGTCGCACAAGCGACTTGGAACCCGTAACCAGTTGGGAGGTTGGAGGTATTCTGATGGTTAATGCCAGACAAGAGATATCCTTCCAAAACTGGTAGTCAGGGGGCGAGGTTGCCTGCTGTTTACCTTTCCCGGTGTCTCGCCGTAAGGCGTTGGCCTCTGACTGGCATGTTGGCTTAGCTAGACGGTAGATTTGTATCGCCTCTAAGTCATCTAGGCTCACCTCCCGGACGATCACTTTCGTTAAAGCTTCATGAGGTGACGGGCTCGCTCGTTGTAGTTGACAACCCAAGTTGTATTTTGCGCTTATGGCCACTATCACTGCATGTCTCTTCATTTCTTCCGTAACTAGTATATCTGAGAGAAAAAAATAAAAAACAGAAATTAGAGCCACATATATGAGTGACGCACCCTCTATTCAAAGACTCCTAATTTGGTGAGATTTCTGCAAACGTATTTCCATGTATACGTTCGTACTTGCAAACGTATTTCCATTATAATCTATATAATGGAAATGCCGGCAACATCATTATCACAGATCTCTACAAGAGGTATTATATGTGACAGAACGAGTGATACTGAATATCTTCCTCATTTTTATTACAGTTCATCGCAAAGGGACACAAATCAAGGTTTGGGAGTCACACGTGTCGATAACCCCGATGCCAATGATGATGAGTTTGACGTATACCGTAAGCGAATGATGCTTGCTTACCGCTTCCGACCAAATCCTTTAGTAAGTGATTGTATTTAGATGTTAAATATATGACGCAGTGTCGGCGACTTGTTTAGAGTTTTTTATCGCTGTATTGAAATTTCTGGCAAATTAAAGCTGGCTTTTGAATTAGACCGCAGCCTTTGTAATTTGTCACACTTTTCTACTGCATGACCACCACTGATCATAAAGCCACTTTTTATTAGTGTGGTCATTATTTTTCAGAACTTTAAAATGCATATTTTCTGTGTTTTTCGAATTTTAGAATGCATATTTTCTGTGTTTTTCGAATTATAAAATGCATATTTTCTATGTTTTTCGAATTTTAGAATGTATATTTTCTGTGTTTTTCGAATTTTCAAATGCATATTTTCTGTGTTTTTCGAATTTTCAAATACATATTTTCTGTGTTTTTCGAATTTTAGAATGCATATTTTCTGTGTTTTTCAAATTTTAAAATGCATAGTTTCTGTGTCATTCGAATTTTAAAATGCATATTTTCTGTGCTTTTCTAAATTTAGAATGCATATTTTCTGTGTTTTTCGAATTTTAGAATGCATATTTTTTGTGTTTTTCGAATTTTTAAATGCATATTTTCTGTGTTTTTCGAATTTTATAATGCATATTTTCTGTGTTTTTCGAATTTAGAAGAAGCATATTTTCTGTGATTTTCGAATTTTAGAATGCATATTTTCTGTGTTTTTCGAATTTTAGAATGCATATTTTCTGTGTTTCGAATTTTAGAATGCATATTTTCTGTGTTTTTCGAATTTTAGAATGCATATTTTCTGTGTTTTTCGAATTTTAGAATGCATATTTTCTGTGTTTTTCGAATTTTAGATTGCATATTTTCTGTGTTTTTCGAATTTTAGAATGCATATTTTCTGTGCGAATTTTGTATACAGTTTATCATTGCTGCATATTTTCTGCTGCATTATCATTTTAGAATGCATATTTTCTGTGCAAATTTTGTTTAGAGTTATAGAATAGGTATAGAATATTTACAGCTGTGAGGTATAGAATATATACAGAAAATTAAAGCTGGTTTTCGAATAAGACCGCAGCCTTTTCAGTTTTGCTGTATGCCAATTCAAGTGTCATGTCATTCTGGTTGTTTGTTGAGTTCTCGAGGAAATAATATTTTCTCATGTTTATTTTGGACATTTGGACATTTAAACAACTGCTTACTTAATATTTTGACAGTTAAAGTACCCTATGGCACTCGGGATGACATAACGATTCTATCAATACCACACACTTCTAACGACACACAGCTTATTCGCGGAAGGTCGCAAAATTTAAAAAAAAAATTGTACTGGTAATTTTCTCCGTTTTGCACACAATTACTTCATGCAATTTTCGTAAATCATAACTTTTAATGTGCATAAGAAAGTCAATGTTCAAGATATAGAAATTATTTTGTGACTATTATGTTCGTACTTTTTAGATAGATTTTTTAGACCCAGTATAATTTTAATATTTAACTAGGCCATGGTAGGTTTTATTTACTTGTATTTTTTTTGGGTGATTTTAGCTCCAGATTCCTTACGATATTGTTAGGAAAGTTATGCAAAGTGTTACACGAAAAGCCGACATCTGTTTCAAATCTCCTTACGCAAAACTAAACCAAAAATATTTTTTGATTCTTCTTTTTTCTGAAATTAGATGTTAGACAATTTACTTGTAAGATTTCCTATACAGGTGAGTTTTAAGTTACCGGTATACTTTTGACATATAGAAAAAACAAAAAAAAATGTTTTTTTTGTTTCTTTTTAAATTATTTTTTGTAAAATAGTATTAAAAGCTTTGATGCACCATTTAGCGGTAGGTAAAATATCGCTAAAATATTTATTACTATTATTTTACCTACCGCTAGATGGTGCAGCGTGCTCAAAGCTTCTCAAACTTTTTTAAAAAAAAAAAAAAAAAATCTTTTTGTTTATTATTATTATTATTATTATTATTACATTTACAGACAGGCAGCATAATTGCTGATATGTCTGAATATGAAACTGAGTACAACTACAATTTCTGTTTAAGGTGTCCGTCTAGTCTATTTTTGAACATATTGACACTACTCGCTTCAACCACTTCGGCAGGTAAACTGTTCCACTGGTCCACAATCCGGTTGGTCAGGAAATGTTTCCTGGGATTCATGTGGAATCGCGTTTTCTCCAGCTTAAAATTTTTGTCTTTTAAAAAAAAAAGAATTTGCTTACTTGTTTGCACTGATTCACCCCCTTCAAGTAGGCTGGTAACCTAAAACTCAGCTTATATGCAAGCTTTGGTTACTAAGGAAAAGCATTTTTATGTTCAAATTTCCGTTTTTTTTTTTCAGTAATAAAGGCGTGAATAAAAAAAAATGCAGATTTATTACATTTATTTATTTTATTTCAAACATAATGATAAAACATATAAAAATGGTCATACCAATTAATGGTGCAAAGAAACAACGGCCCACATTCACATGACCATGCTCAGCGCATACCCAACTAGGCCGAATATAGCCTGTATCTGGGCATACGACTTATTTTCTGACTTGGGTGGAGAAGCCTAACTGACGTAGGTACTCATATAGATACATACATACGCAAATATATAAATATAACAATCTAGATATATTATAGTATTATTCTTTTGCATTATATTACAATATATTACATTTTGTTTAATATCATATTATATAGTATAGTAGTAAAGTTATGCAGAAATATTATTTTTTTAAGATATGACTTGCAGAAGTTTGTTCTCTGTCCATGAATGACCTATGTCGTCAAGAAGCCATTTTTTAATATTTTTTTAAAATAAAATGGTACTTTCTATTTCTTTTATTTTGTCATCAAGACGGTTGAATATTTTCGGTGCTATATAGTTGAATTGTCTTTGGGCAAATGAAGAATTAACTCGGGGAACGGCATAATTCAGACCTGCAGATGCTCTTGTAGTTCGGTGTTGCTGTCTTCGTGGTCGTTTATGTTTCACAAACAGCTGGCGTATATCTAACACCTTACTAAGATGACTTTCAACTCAGTTTTTCATGTAAAAATATTTTTTTGGATGAAAAAATCTATTAATACCCAGAAACACTTTTGTGCCAAGTCAAAAATAAGTAGTATATTTTTCAGTTTTTATGTTTAATTTCGAGTACAGTTACTCCTAGAAAGGAATGTTGGCCTGTCGGGAACACCGTCTGGAACCGTGGCTAGGTAACTAGCTGCTCATCTTCAAATAGTGGGCTCTTGCTAAATCTTTGATGTCGAGGGCTTACAGCCATTATCTGCAGAGACACAGCCTTCTATGTTGTTTCCCAACACATTTTGCTAGTGAACTCTTCGTAAAACCGGAAAATGAAGAAAGAGCAGCGTCCCTGCCGTGAGACCGCCTGAAGGTCTAACTAGAAGTTGCAAACTAGATAATCATTTCATCATTTAATTATATTATTTCTTTGCAGAACAATCCAAGACGACCCTACTACTAGAGGAAGCACACACCCTGGTAAGAAAAGGCCTCCAGGAGATTAGCGTAAAATATGTATAAATTTAAGATTTGTATTTAATTGCTTTATTGAATCGTAGTCAGAAAAATCTAAATGAAATAAAGATTTGAAATTGTAAGATATATTATTTATCAGTCGTGCTGTTTTGATTTTGACCGTTTGACATTTTATCGTATAAGTGACGGGCGACAAAGGAATCGATGATTGGTTTTGGGGCCTCCTAATATGAAGAGTGCGAAGAGAAAGATTTTTTTTAATGACATGGTAGATGCATCTGTCTAAATTTACAGCAACCATCCTGGGATGCTCATGAACACCATTCAGATTAATTAGTTAAATTCGTAATAGTTCAAGAGCTAGCAACAAAAAAGTGCAAGAATTTTGGAAAATCTGATGCTTTCAGAAAAGACTGTAATTTGGCCATAGAATGCCAGGGTACTGTCAGGAGGCCAGATACCAGGACACCTGGCGCTGGCGTACTAGGAAAGGTGTAACTATAATAACACCCCTAAAGTGTTTTGGAAAAGCTGACAATTCATCAGTAGACAGTGGAGGCAATAAAGAACTGGAAACATATGGTCAGACTGCTTCATAATCGAATGCTTGGCGTCAGCATTACTATTCCCGAGTAATTATTCATTCCGAGTAATTCTTTTGAACTGTGGCATCAGCATTACTCCATATAGTCTCCTATTGTGAATATAATAGACAGGTTTCCCCTCCGACCTTAAAAATGACCATTATATTGAGATATCGACAGTCGACCGATGCGTCATAGTTACCAACAAATACGGAACGGTGTCAGTTTTTCCAAAACAGTTCTTGAATTTTCAGCTTTTCACGGGTACACTTTGGGGGTACTAATTAAAACTACACCTTTCCTAGTACGCCAGCGCCAGGTGTCCTGGTATCTGGCCTGCTGACTGTATCCCGACACTCTATGGCCAAGATACTGTCTGATCTATAATATCAGCTTTTCCAAAACTCTTGCACTTTTTTTGTCGCTGGCTCACCGACTATAACACCAGATAGACTAGCAATAAACTGTAAGGCACAATTATTTTTCAAGATGTAGGCACTGTGGAGTCCAGATGTATCCCTCCTCCCGTTTCAGGAAAGAGGGGGGGGGGGGGGAATACGTTTACTGCATAAAAATGGAGGTGCGGAGGTCTACCCTGGAAGTATCCTGGTAGGTCTTGAGGATGCAATCATTAGTGCTCGTCAGATCCTAGACCGAAGTTTTATTTTGGGCCCCCCAACTACCGTGGGCCCGGTGCGAGGCACCGGCTGCAATGGCTTAGTTACGCCACTGACTACATAGTACGATTTAGCAACCCTTTTGAAACAGCGAAACTTTGTTGGCTCTGACAGTACTGATACGGCTCTCTAGTAACATTGATAATGAATGCTTTTTTTTATGAAGGACTGATTGATTATAAAAAACCCATTTATTTAACCAATGATAACAATAATATCATTCAAATATTAGTGCCATCCATTGCATTTTTTATATAGGCTGATATATAATGGTGATATATAACTCTTCCTATAATGGTGGACAGTTTGCCAATACCACTGGTCACTACGGCTAAAAATCTGGGTATTCTATTTGATGGAAAATTACGATTTGAGGAACATGTCAGCAAAAGCGTTGGGTGGGGTTTCTCACGTCTAAAGGCCTTATACAGAATTCGGGATTACCTCAGCGTCAGAATCAGAATACTACTTGTAAATGCCCTTATATTGTCTATAATGGACTATGGCGACTGTGTGTACGGCCCCTGTCTATATAGGAAGACTGAGCGGAGACTTCAGAGAATGCAAAATGCCTGCGCAAGATTTTGCTTTAGGATTCCTCCGCGTCATCATGTGTCACCATTCCTTGCGAAAGCTTCCATGTTGAATATGAGTAAAAGAAGGCAGCTCCATCTTGCGACCCTTGTACTCAAGGTAGTACGCAATAAACAGCCGCGATATCTTTACAAGATTATGACGTGGTCCCGTAACCGGCATGTCCATTCAACACGGGCACCTGAACAACTTGCTATAATACCCAAGCACAAAACTACACATTTCCAGTGCAGCTTTTCGTATTATTCTGCGGTTGTATGGAATCGGTTGGGAATGGCTTTGCGATCGAAATCAATTGCAGTATTTAAGGACCACTTTAAAAGTTTATTATTAAAGGAAGATATTTAGATGTCATAATTTGATTTTATTTTAAAATAACTATTGCTAATTGGATTATTACTATTGTCTTCGTTTATTTATTAATTTGTAACCTGATTATTTAATGTTAAATATTTTGATTTTGATTATTTTTGATTTATTATATGTAGATTATTAAATTTATGTAATTACGTTATTTTCTTTTAATATCATTTGATGTTAAATATCTTGATTTTGATTATTTCGATTTGTGTATTTATTTGATTATGATTATTTAAATTTTTTGTTTTAAGATTTATTTGATTAGGTTATTTTATTTTAACAATCATATACCTATGTATCAATAATTAATAGGTGTGTCCTGAAAACCAGGATAAGAGATATCCTGAGGATACCCCTAATTTGCAGCGTTTGTAGCTTTATTTCATAGTCTTTGTCTATTTATAGTTTTAATTTTTAATCTGTGTGTTCTTGTTTTTTTTTGTATATGTTTTTTATAACAGCTGCAAATAAATAAATAAATAAATAAATAAATAAATAAATAAATAAATAAATAGCATCACAGAAAAACACGGAGAGATAGAATGTCATCTATATATAAAATAAATACAAACGGAGCTGCCATGGAATTCACCGACCGGAGTCGGGCCCATCATAATACTATTTTTTACACTTCTGGGGGGTGAGCAGTGGATTCCGGACTTACGAACCGGCTGTGGTAGGTTTAGGACAGCTGTCTTGCCACATGTGAGCGTTCACCTTGCCACCCATTCACTCCCCCTTCGAAGCCATAGAATTTGAGATGCGCAAATCGCAGTTTTAGATAATTTTTCTAAGAAAGAGTTGATTATTTTTCTGAAAAGGCCAAGATCTTTAAAGAGGTGAAATAGAGATTTAGCTGGCAGGCCACGAGCGCCAACTTCCACCGCGTGAAGGTGAACAGTGAAGCCGTTCCGGGTTACGGCATTTGCAAGATCATGGTATTTATTTAATTTGTACTCGTGGTCTTTTGGGATATTTGATTCCCATGGAACAGTTAATTCTACAATAAGAGCCACCTTCCGAGATAGAGAGTAAAGAGTTATATCTGGACGGAGGGCTGTGCATCCGAGACTTTCAGGGAATTTATACTGCTTAGAGACCGAATCAACCTCCAGAGTCCAATCTGTAGCTTTCTCGATTATTGAGAAAGGTTTTGTAGTTAAATGTTTTTTGCCTTTAGAGCCATCCCGCACAAACTGTATTGGGGGTTTGGAGGATACTGTCAAACCCTTGTTGGCACGAGCCACTGAGAGACTAATTACCTCGCGAATAACAGCGAGAACTTTGTCATGGCGGTAAGTGTACCGTCCTTGATCTAAGGCCACCTTGCAGCCAGCTAGAATGTGTCTAGCTGTGCAAGGGGTATTGCTACAGAGGGGACAAGAACTATCCTCGGCAAAGCTCCAACGAGCGAGGTTACTGGGGTCTGGAAGTGTATGCTGAAAGGCATTCAAATAAAATTTCAGCATCTCTGGCGTCCAGTCATAGAGCATTACCTTCCAGTGCATTGAAGGCGGAATGCAAAAGTCACCAATTGTTGTCCAGTCATTCTGGCATTGAAGGCCAATAGCATGAGCCATACTCTTGCTGTCGTAATCTCCCCGCAAAAGAGACTTCTTCAAGTCCACGTCGCTCGTGGTTGTACTGCCATACCCCAGACCAGTGCCATTCTGGCTGATTCCAGTAAGGAACCTTTTGTGGAAGTCTACGCGGGCTTGTAGTTCATTTGAATCACTACAGCCACTTATTACGTGCTTTGATATTGCCGGATCTTTGGAATTGCACAGAATCGAATTTTTGGTTATTCTGGAGTTGGCGTAGAGCAGAGAGGGCAGTTTAAGCGCTAGCCCAAAATTTTGTTTGGACCTGAAGAGAGTCGAGGGGTCAGCTGGTTTGGCTAAGGACAGCCAGGATTTTAAACTAGCTGTCACCAGTGCATCTAGACGGGACAGTTGGGTTTTGGTAAAATCGTAAATAAGAAAGGGCCATGACAAATGTGACGTTAGATAATTGTCATAGATCCAGTCCTTACGAGGGCCAGAAATTAGCAAGGCATCTATTTTCGCCAGGCAACTTTTGAAATGCTCTATAACATGATCGCCTGAGACGTCTTTTCCCTGATGGGTGATTTTTCTGCCGAGGAATTTGAAATGATTGTTTGGGTCTATAAGGGAGATATTAGAGCCCTTATAGACCAATTTGGGGTCATAGGATGTAAATTTTGTGCCCATGCGGGCGAGTCCAAGGCAAAAACATTTGGAGGGCTTCACATTTATACAGCCTGACCAGTCGCAGAAAAGCTCCACTTTCTGTAATAGCAGGGAAAGCTGCTTGGGGCTTCTGGTGATGAAAGTTAGGTCGTCGGCAAAAGCGAGGCACGACGAGGTGTATTGGCCGTCTGTTTTAAAACGGTAGCCCCACTTCCTGTCAAACTGGCTCAGGCTTTCCAGAAGTATATTAAAAACTATATTAAAAATCGTCGGGGAGAGGCAACAGCCCTGAAATAGTCCAATTGAATATGGTATAGAGCGGGTAGTCCATTCTTGCGTTTTAACATGGAAAGTCAGACAGTTGTAGTAGGAGGCTACAATGTCACGCACGACTGGTGGGAAGTTGTACCAGCGGAGTGCAAAGTGGAGGAGACTGTGTCGGACTGACCCAAAGGCATTCTCTAGGTCGAGCCAGCATACATTGATTTGGCGTTCGTGCTGTCTCGCATCCTTGATGGCAGCAGCCAGGAGAGAGTTGTGCTCGAGGCAGCCCGAGACGCCGCGCATGAAGCCTTTTTGAACTGATACTCCAAGGTACTCATTC